>CM034148.1:97172586-97187244 GCA_019776745.2 Taxus chinensis | reverse complement strand
CAACTTCGAGGATGCACCAAATAGTCATTTTTACTTAACATTGTTTTTGGTCTTCATGAAATACTGTAATTGATCACTAGATGGACTGACCACACCCATAGACATGCCAAATAATGATGTATGAAAACCGAAACAATCTTTTCTCCTTCATTCATGAAACTCATAGCTTGTTTAGAAATAATTATGTTTGATCATATAATACTGTCATCAAACTGATTCAAGGGACTTATATCCCTAAATAAGCATCTCAGTGCATCTCGATCGAACCACTTGACATGTAAAACATGCCAATCATACTTTGACTCCCTCAACATACCATCACTCCATTGGACTCAACTCAAGGACCACTATATCTAGTAGACAGCTCACTTTACGCATCTTACCTTGCTATCTTGGCTTATAAAATCACTGAACACTTTTTCCCTACCCTGAATTTCGATTTCAGTCATAATAAACATGATTGGATGAAAAACATGCATTCAAAGATGTCCAAAACACTTGTTGTTGACATCCACTACATACCTCAAAGCTTAGAAATCTCATATTACCATATACAAGTTGTCTACTTGATCCCCTATATGAATGGATTTGGATCCCCGATAGCATACATCACTTTATATAATAGAGACAACATTTCTAGCGTTAGTAGAATCTTGGACAACCAACAACCTTAGCTGTAAAAATATCGAAACTATCCAGGAAAATGGATTACAAATGCATGAGATCACATGTAGTACATTGGGGTTCGGCGTGTGTTGAGCTCGAGCGTTGAAGTTGTCGTCGCTTACTTTTGTTTTTCAAGGAGTAAAAGAGTGTACTCCCCTAATTATAAATATCCCCTTACAACTCCAAAGCATTATTTTTATCTTCAGATTACAAATTACCATCATCTTGAATGGGAGTAATCTATGAGACATATTTTGATACTTAACAAAAACTGACATACTAGTGACATCTTCTCCCTAACGTATCATCTAGGTAACCTTAATAAACATTTAATACATGAATTTCTTCAAGAGTGACAAACCACAAAAACAAACCACCACCTACAGGACATGTACGTTGCAAGTTTGAGGAAGAATCCTCATATAAAATTCAAATCATTTCACTAGGACACCTATTGCAACGTGGATGACATTATGATATATGCCTTATAGATATCCTGAAAAAAATCTTATGACATGGATTATTTGACCATCACAACATACCTAAGATTATATGATACTCTACCTCTTGTATTGTACTTACATGTAGTGACTCATTCACCATCTTGGAGGTCACCTAATCCACTGTACTAAAATTTTTTAGACCAACCCATCCTGTCCACATCATGAACTATTCTAGAGAAAACAAGATAACACTCAAGAACATCTCCATATTACCTTTTATTCGTATAGTTTACACTCTACCATTAGAAAAAATACAACCCTATATTACATTCTTCAATATATCTCAAACCTATAAAAAATGCAAAAAAATCCCAATTGCTCATTACCTATGTATGAGCTCAATTCTAGTATGTGTCACGGGTAACCTATAGCCTTCAACTTTCATTCATTCAATGCTGTTATAAAAAAACACTCTACAAACTTATCACAGGATATTCAAGTTGAATGATATGAATAATGGAAATACAGGTCATCTAAGATCATTACACCATTTCCAATCATTTTATTTATATGCCAAATATGTGAGGTATAATAATGGTAACACATAGGCCCATGTTAGACCAACCACTATACGGAAACATACAATATTACTAGATCTAGACATGCAATATCTTGTCCTTGTCAATCATTCAATATTCTATTAATATACTTCACATTCTATACATGACATAATAACTTCTAAGACCCATCAAAAAAATGTCACAATTTACCTTCTTCTATCAAAAAATTGCATACACAGTCTACGAGTGCTTCTAACATTTCAGGGCACATCTAATTTCAAAAGAAGTCATCTTCAGAGAGAAAACCATACTAGGAATTAGACACCCATTTATCCATATTGTTTTGAATCCGTTATCTTTTTAGCATCCTCTTCAAAAAACATACCTAATTGCCAACATTCCTTTCTTTCCCAGTATAATTAGTCTCTTTTCTACAAAATGGTCAAGCTGAACACTGTCACTAATTTCCAAAAAATGAGTACACTCTTAAGACCTCAAACTACTTGTCAGAAGTCTTGTAAATCTCACATTTGTGTAGATGATTTGAAACAAAAAAGTGTCCTTATAACCATAATTTCAACCATTCCAAACCTCACTTTTCACTATAACCGCTCACTATGTACTCATGAAAAACCAGTCTTGGTAGAGAACCTTAAAAATGGTGCAAATTTTTCTTTCAATTGTAGACACCAAACAATTTCAGTATTGAACCCGCTGTTTGTCACATTATCTTATTTTACCATGATCAACCTATCTACCCCCCACCTTTTTTTATTTTAAATTTCATATTAATTGATAACATTCTCATCTTATCCTATCTATTTTAATTATTATTAATCTTCATCAATCATTCCCTAATCCACATCTCTTCTCTATTAATCTAATTATTCGTAATTTCCCTTCTCTAGGTTTGTTTATTACCCATAAACCCCCCCTAGTTCCTTATCCCTAAGATTTTTCTAAGCTTTTATTTAATCCATTTTCTTTATCCCCCCCACCTAACCCTATCACTTCCCTAAGAAACCCTAAACTGTCCTAAATGCTTTAAAGCCCTATCCCAATCCACTAAAGCCCCATCCGCCAGACAATATCCGTTCACCTCCTAAATGGATTGTTCCCCATAGTTGGAAGTGACCCCACCCGGTTGTCATCAATTTATAAGTCCACATTTACACGCCTTCTCCCAAAGGGAGCATAATTATAATTCTCTTGCACTTTTGCGGTCCCTAGTTCGAGCCTGGAATTTTCTTCACTGCTACAAGATCTTCTTGGAGTGCCCTTGGAACTTATTTTACAATCACTTATGAAACTTTGGGGAGTTTACTTCATATATATGATTTTGTTGTCTTTCTTTCCTTACATTAATTTCTCAGTCACAATGTTTTATCGGTCCAATTGCCATCAAGTTTCAGAATCTAAGCTTCTTCTCCTCATGATCGTTCCATTTTTAGGTTGTTCTCCACCATCATCCTTGGCCTTGTTTAGAGACTTCCCATGTCGCCATTGACCGTCCTTTCTATCACCTTTTTTTACCTCCAGGTCCGTACATTAGTTGGCTTCCTTGTTCGGTACCATTTTTAGTCCCATATGTTTTCACTTTGGCTTCTCTAATCAATTCAATGAATTATGTTTGTCTCCATTCACTTCACTGCTAACTCAACCCAGTCACCATCACACAAAGACATCCTGCTCGCATATAATCTCTCAAATCCTGATCTTCTGGCGGGCTCAGGTGTGTTGCGCTGTAGGAGACCTTCCGCCTGAAGGGTGGGGGGTGAGTGCGTATAGGGCGCTTTCCAACCTTGTCAATCATCCTATTGGAAGTAAAGGGCCGCCCGGATCTGGATTGGGGGGGGGTCTATGAGTAGCTTCTACTGCAGGTTGACATTGGACCTTCCCTCTCGTCTCTAGCTTGGGTTACTGGTCGACCTAATACTAAGCCCAGGTAACATTTTACCTCTTTGGGTCCTTACTTAATCAAATCTTCAAGTTTGATATCCATTTTTGTTGTAATTTCTATATGTTTATTTAGCTTTAGTTTCTCATTTTTATTAAGAAAATCCTTTAACCACTGATTTTTATCATATTTTATCGAATACGGGGGTAAAATATGCATAAGGAGGTAAAATATTCCTTAGAACTCTGACTCATTAGAACCCTCATTTCCCATCTAATCCATGCTCTTTTTTGTTATCTTTGTTGTGTAAGTTCAATAAATTTGTAGGAGGAAATCTACGTTCCTCCTATCCTTTTATAACTATCTTCTTCTAAGTACCTTAAACCCTTTGATTTTTGAGTTGTTTGGGTTTTCTTTAGTATCTATTCAACTAATCTGAACCAAAAGATAAAAGTGGTGACAATTTTAGTACACCTATGGACCCAGAACATCCCTGTCGTGAGTCTCTTTCTGTGTCACTTGCCATTTCCTTGTAATTTTCCATATTTCTCGATTTTCAATAACATTGCAAGAAGAGGCTTTACTTTGCTGGGTCATGTTGATTTTATTTAATTTTTCTCTTTGCTTGCTTCATCTTGAATATCAGAGTAAAAAGAAAAGCTCTCTCCAGGTATTTTCTCCTTTTTGCATCACATTTTCCTCCTGTCTACTTTCTTCTTCATTGAAATTCCACATTTATTTTTAGGCTTAAAAAGAACCTCTTGTTGCATCCTTGCTTGTAATCTAGGGAATAAGTAGGGTTTAATTGTTGCAATCTCACATCTAGGACACACGACCAATTCACAGCATTATTCACTAATCGAGACATTTCCTACTAGGTTTACTGATTGGGATTTCATCACCCGATAATAAAGTCATCTCACGATGTTTCTAACCACTTTATAAACTTGCACGATTTGGTCCCTCACTACCTTGGGGGTTATATCGGAATCCCCATTCAAACCACCCAAACCTAAACCTTATATTTCCATTTCTTAAGTAAACTCTTCTTCATCCATTTCCTTCCCCTTTCTTTTTTTTCACACCTTTTAATTATAAAGATAAGAAAACATGGCATGCTTGACTTGTTTTTTTTTTCATCCCATTATCACATATCTTTATCTAAGAAATGGAACAAAATATTCATCAAGAACCCCAGCATGCATCCCATTTGGAAACTCCACTATACCGTTTGGGCTCATCCATGCGTCTGGTTAACCTTTCCATGGTCAACCCAACATTTAATCCTCAATGTTCTCATCAGGACCTCTTGTTCACACCATCACCTAGATGAAACCAAACCTTGCTGCATCATCAATCCACACTCATCTAGGCCAGCTACTCCTCCATCACGCATCCTGTTTGAATCTTCTGGACCTGCTCATTATCCCTTTGGGTATCTGGATTTACAAGAATCTCCTCGATTCTAATACCATATCCATCATACACCTTCTTAGGAAGTCAACAACCCAAATTCCTATTAATATGACCTCTCCAAATTCAATGGCTACTCATTCCAACCCGAAACAACCCAATTTACTCTTCAATAACTGCAGTGTGTTTTTCCCCTCTAGCAATGAATGAGCTTGCTATAAAATAAGCCCAACATAGGCTGGAACATCCTCTTCTACCAATCCTCAACTCCTATTAACCACCCCAATATCACAACAACACACCCATCCTCTTAATATATCCCAATCACACAACTATCCAATCACCACTTTCCATTCCTATCACCTTTTGGTGACTATCATACAAACTAGTGTCCCCATTCAATCCTTTCCCACTCATAGCAGGGACAACTAAGTCAATAGTTACTATCACATCCCACATGCCATGACAATTTCCAATCACTTCCAACGCTCCCTCTATGAGTGCTTCTCATTACTTATTCTAACCACCACCTCCCACAATTTCAACCCATCAAAACTCATATTCCCCCTCATCATTCCTTCACAACCCAACCCATCTCAACAATCACATTACATCCCCATTTCTCAACCTCAACTATTGAATAAACCCATTCAATCTCCACTAATGACCTATAATCCATCCTCCATTAAGCAATTCCGCACATGTAAAATTGGGCATGCTACATTCCTAAACTACCCTGTGTATCACAAATTCATGCACTTATTATTACAATTTATAATGACCACTAATTATGTGTTTTTATATACTGGATACTGCGTAAGAACTTATTCATTGATGACTCATCCCATAGTCATGTCATTAGTTAGTTCAATCATCATCACATCCACATCCCATTTGTCCTAGCATGTTGTCAGTTTTTTAACATAGTTCTATAATCCTAAGGGAGTCTTAGGTGTTTTTATTTGATCATTTGTCATCTCTCTTCTTGGCAGGGTGCCTAGGGTAGAACTGGGGTGGCCTATGGGGCCCTATCATTATTTTGTGGGCCTGCCTGACAAACTTGGGTCTAATTTAGATTTTCAAGGGTTCGGGTTCTTTGATATTCCCTCGTCATTCCCTAGGTACTAGTCGACATGTCAGGTTATATTAGTGTCAAATGTTTAGCAATAGACCTATATCACATAAACCTATTATCTTATGGGAGGAATATCTACTATCAAGATAGCTATCTACTAAGTAAGGGCGGCTGCGTGTTGGGCATCATTAAATATCACACACACTACATAGAAGGGTTGATTCATTTTTCTCTTTCCATCCAATATTTACATTTTACATCTAGCTATTTCCCCTATCTCTAACGTCATTGACGGTAGGGAACGCCTAGGCACACAATTACAGTGCCATAATAAGAACACAAAAGATACAATCTGGGTTTGGAATGTAGTGTATGCTTAGTGTAATCCACCGTTTTGACAGCTAAGGTTAGGTCTCAAAACCCTTCATGATCAATCTTAAGTTTTTAGGGATTTGATGCTTTGTGGGTTGTTATAGTTATGATCTTCATGACCATTTTACGACATCTCAACGAAGTTACTATGACAATCATGGACAAAGATTGAGATATTGAAGATCTAGCGACATTCTAAATTCAGGTCTTGAGTTTTTTTTGCAGACAGATCACCCATACTGCAGATTAGGGGAGCCACAGTTGCCAACGCTGATCCTCTTCCAGGGGCCGCCAATCCGATTTAATCTTCAGCTAATTCAATTTCCTTGGTTGGTACAGTCATACTCTACTTCATCGCACATCTCTTTTTAGTTTTAGAATCATAGCGAGGTAATTCATTTTGACGTTATTATCTTATCCCTCTTATTTCAATTCATTTTTATTTCATTTAAATATCAAATAAAATTAGTTAGCTTCTAGATTTTAGTTTATAACTATTTCGTTTACTTGTTAACTATTTAGATTAACTCCTAAAATCCATATTTTAGAGTTAATATTTAGGAATGCATACTTGAATATTTTTCCTAGGAATTCTTCAAACCCTAAGGTCGATGGATAGTTCCTCTTCTTCTGCTCTTCATGTTCTTTATTTCATTGGTTAACCCTATATATGATGAGGCTTCCATTGTTTTGATCTCATGTCTCTCTATAGTAATCCTAGTGTCCGAGGCCAGATTATTCACATCAAACAATAACTCCTAGATGGTCAACAATATGTGCCTATGTGTTTGAAGATTCCCCATTGGCATTATTATTTGTTGAGGGATTTGAAATAACCTTCACGTCATTTTATAACAATGTTAACAACTACTTCGTATCCTTCCTCCTTTTTTATCTTTCTAAGAAACTTTAGTGATTCTCTGATTGAGTCTTGTTGGCATTGACAATCTCTCACATTTGGCATAGTGATCTTTATCCTATCAGAAATTTGGCTATAGTTTCCTTCTCATGGGGGGGGACTCTCCTACTACTACTGATATTTCTCTTCTCAGATACAAAAATAATTTTTCAGACTAGCTGCATGCTGCTTCCTATTATGTTGATGATTTTATTTGATATCATCCTAAAGCAAAAATTTTCATTTCTAAGTCTCTATCTATACTATTAAAGGCGATTGATAGCCATGGTTCTCCTTATTTCATACTGCCCAGAGTGTGATCCTCTATTCCATTCCATTCCATCATTTTATCTCCTAAGATTACATCTAGAGCACTAATCATGATTCGGATCCATCTATCGTATCTTCTTCTACTATTGTTGCATATCCTCTTATTAATCATCTACAACAAAAAAACCCATCATTTTTCTTCTTCTCATAGAGATGTATCTACATCGTTCACACTACCTATTAGGGATCTTTCTGATCTCGTCCTACTACATTCTTCTATGGATATTCTAATCTATATATCTATTATAGCCTCTTCAGCACACCTACCTATTCCGTAGTATACCTTAAGCATCAGAATCTCCTTTATCATCTCTTTAATATTCTATGATCATTCCATGGAAATGTACAACCTCTTAATTATACTTTGTTGCCAGCCTTCCCACTAGTCGCTTTTTTTCATAGGTCCTTACAATCTCAAGTTCGAATCTCTTACTCTAGAAAGTAAGGCTTCTCATTCTTCATTGCTAACTAAATCTTACATGGCAACCCCTCCTTAAGAACTCATAATTCACATTTCCTAAGGATTATCATGCCTACAGTCACATTTTTGTGATTTTTAACTGGTGGGGACCCGCATATCATCTCCTACTTATTGTCATTCTTATGACCTCATTAGTCTAATAATAGGTTATTATTTAAGGCTTTTCAATAGAGTATTATTGACGAGGTCATTACAATGGTACACTAAGTAGTCCTATTTTGGTCCATTAGTTACTTTTTATGAAAGGAGGATGTTTTTCCTCCATTGGTTTTTCCATCAACACCACCCCTAAATTTCTCTAGACGCATTGACTTACTTTATATCAGGGCTCATCCAAACTATATAAATATTATATCTAGGTCAATGCTGGTAACATGACGAATATCAACCTATAAGTCTGTACGTATGGAAGGGTGAAGGAGTGGGGGGGGGGTGGGAGGGGTGTGTGTGTAATGTGAAGGGGAGGTGGGGAGGGGGTTCTCTTCCTTCTCTTAGTTTTTTCTCGGTGGGCCTTTGTGAGGAAGGGGCACTCAAAACAAGATTACAATTTGATACATTGAGCCCATTCATTCTTATCTACGAAAAAGTCCCCCCCCCCTAGATCTATAAAAGATCTTCTTTCATTTCATTCAGCAAATGACATTGACCTTGGCATACATCTCTACAACTGTTAATATCTATATCCTCCTCCTTGAAAGTGGTTGAGGATTCCTAACACACTCTCCAACTTTTCCCTCATAAGACAAAAAAACAGCTCAACCTAATCCACCCACACAACATATTCTTTCTCCTCCCTACAGACTACTTCCATTCCACTCCATCTATTTCCCATATGAGCCTTGGCATTTCTCCTATCATTTCGTACCTCCTGATGTTGTGTTTTCCTTACTTGAAATGCCTAATTCCTCTCCATCTAACCAACAATCATCTAATAAAAGCACAAGCTAACAATCAGGCATTGCCTAACCTTATTGAATTTAAAATCACAAAGAATATCCATAGGGACAACGGACTACTTTCCCTTCATGAATAGATTGGCAAAAATTAGAGGATAAGGTCGTCATAGAGTCCTTTGATTCGCTCACGTGAGAGATCGAAATTCCTCCTATACCTCGTTAGAGAGTTTTCTACTACAATTGATTCTCCTCCTCACCTGGTGCCAAGACATGGTACGTCCAAATCACCATATTTCGTTACTCCATGAAGCTTCTCCACCCATCCATACAACACTTCATCCTCTCATCCATCACATCACTTTCAGATCCATCCAATCCATCCTCATCCATTCAATTTCATGCTATCCACCGATCACACTACTTTCACATGGATTCCACATCCCACCACCTTTAGCATAACACCACAACTCCATAGCCATTCCATTTGGTTCATACAACTCATACGAGTTTCATCATTCATCTCCCCACAATGATCCACCACTTTGCACGTGCACGTTGGTCTTAGTAGGTGATTACTATTTACTTTATTTACCATAACAACCTAAACAAACACCTCCCCCCTATTATGCACTTTGTTCTTACGTTCTTACAGTGAATGTTTATGGTTTTTCCTCTCTAATAACCTTTCATTCAATGCTATTCTCATTAACACACCCAATTCAATTGTCCTAATGTGCCTCTTGCTTTCTCTGGGGTTCATCTTGACCTTTTTGAGGGGTCGTATTAAAGAAGCATAATAATCCATTCGCCAGGGGAATCTTTAATTCCCCCCATTAGATCACACTCACCGATTACAATTAAGCGATTACCATTATATGAAACACATTCATCACACCACGTTATACTTGATTATCATACATCATCTCTTTATACATTCCAGTCCTACGATCAGCATCATGTTAAGCCATGTGTACAAAATCCATTTAATTAATCCAATATTAACAATATACAAAAACATCATTATATCCCCATACAATCCAAAAACCCATATACACATCACTACAAATCAACCAATAAGCTCATCATAATATAAAAATCACATGTGTCCATACTATATAGTGAAATGAAAATCCTCACTGAAAGTGGACGACACCCCCTACATAATCTGACGACACTAATCCTCCTCAGCTACAGGCCCTCATCATCACTTTCCACGCAGTGCTCTCGCGAAGTCCCTAGACCTAGATGCTTGGCCACTAACTCTGCTCCGCTATTTTTGCAGCATCGATAACCTTTCCCTTGCCTATGAATAAGGGGGTTCTTTGGA
Organism: Taxus chinensis; assembly: GCA_019776745.2. Lineage (NCBI taxonomy): Eukaryota > Viridiplantae > Streptophyta > Pinopsida > Cupressales > Taxaceae > Taxus > Taxus chinensis. The sequence goes on along the minus strand of CM034148.1, from coordinate 97,176,886 downwards.
TCCTGCTCTGCTAATGAAAATTGAATTTGAAAAATCCATGTATCAAGCTAATACATCTTTATGTTAAGGCCACCACCACCCATGCCTCTTCGATCTCTTATCAAGTATCCTTCTTTGCCTCGTCCCTCACCTATAATATAGTCCACATTGTTGTTGTTATGGCTATTGTCTTAAATAAATTCGTTGTTCAACACCCGCTAATAATCATCCACTTTGCTTCATTATCCCTCCACCAAGTACATTAGTAACACATTCCATGTCAATGTTTGATGAAATGTGTCCTGCGATCATTGACCAATACGCAGCACGCTAAAAAAAATAAACACAACTTGAGGATAACCATCACTATCACATAGCAATCACCAACAAATAAACATTGTTATATATAGATAACTCACCTTTACTATAGCCAGTGCCACTTACTTGGGGCATGTGCTTTCCTCCTCCTTCATCCTACTTCCTCCTTATGGTACCTCTCGTTACATCTAAAACATAATGGAGATAACCTATACCCATCGATGAGCCCCCACTAATGCCAATACTCCTCCTCCTCTGTGTAACCCCACATCGTCTAGGTCTATCGCTCTTTTTAGCATCTAAATCATCTAGCCAGGAGGTAAATATTTGCTCTTTGTATTGGTCCGAGTCTCGATTCGGCCTTCCTAGGTGCTCTGGATAGCTCTTAAACCATATTATATGGGCTCTGGGGGCACATCCGGAGCCCCTACCCAACTATCATATACCCTTCTCTCACCTACAAAAATCCTAGCGACACTTGGGAATCGAATCCTCTACCAATAGGCCTTGGAATATCAACCGAAACTATAACAACAGATCCTCGGTCCATTGTAAATAGTTTTTTGGTATGGCCTCATACACTGCCCTCAGGCCCCAGTCTTATTTGATCAGTAACCCTATAGTATCGTGTCCCTCCTCGACCATGATATTAATACCCCCTCCTCGCATATATCTTTTTGGCCCTAACCCACTCTCTCGTGGAACCCCAAATGGTCTCAACATGACTATATGATCAAAGCCCAACACATAATAGTTTATTGGATCATATCCCACCCCATGCTCATCAAGTAAATCCGTATGATCTTTGTATAATGGGCCTAACACACACCATTCCCATGTTTATCTATTGATATCCTCCTCTATATACGCTGACATATTGTTGTGCCTATTAACAGAGTCCTACACACACAAAACAACGGTCCCCCTTAACTGTGAGGATGAAGAAATCACCATGGTAATTGAGAATTATACCACGCAGAACACCAGACCTCATAATAACATTAAGATGATATGGGCCTCAAAAGGTATTGAGCCCATAAAAATATTGTCCGATCTTACATCTAAACTATTTCCATATCCTCCCTTAGAATAATCTTACTCTCACTCTCTCTTTTACAACCATAAACCCCAGTAACGATACCCTCCTGCACATTCACTATCATCCTTACCCATCTCCCCTTGGTACGGAACCAAATGTGTAAGTATTTGTGCACCCGTCTCACAATAGTGCAGTCATATGGCATATTGTGGGGCAAATTCCTGCATCAGTATATTTTCTCTATATCCTAACATGATCCATCACATCCCATTCATAATCTAAAAGACAGCCCAAGTAAAGTACTGCAAATAAATGCGAATGCCCACCTTAGACCTTACTTCCTCAGTGAACATCCCGCTAACAACACAAAATGACAAAAAACACTATGGTAGAAACTAACACAAATCTAAACACACCAGTTATAACTTAATATTGCATTAAATATGATTTCACCATTCTAACCACATACAATACACACTGGTACTTTCGTGGAACCATGGTGCTAATGTCGTATGGGGCGCCAGGACAAGGACACTAGCCCTTAGTTTCTGGTCTCCTATCTTAGGGGTCACTAGCACGCTCATCACTATTGTCGAGGTCCAAACACACGACACCGAGAAATTTAAAAATTCTCAAAATTTTCAAGATTTCACCATAAATGACTATTGTACAAACCATACATTGTTTTTTGCGCAAAACAATTACACTTACCAATGCATATGACATGTTGTCTCTCATTTGCAAATTTTTCACATCACTTTGTGCTCAATCTCTCACACAATTTGTGCAAAAATAAATGAAGGACCTAAAACAACAAATTTTTCCACTTCCACACTTATATGTTTCCCTTTTCACATCAAACCCCTTTACTATGGTCATTATTTCACTTCATGCTTTTCACCCAACTACTACATCACCACAGCCCAAGCAGCCATTTTTAATCAGTATCTCCAGACTTTTCTACTCCATTTTACAAACCAACAACAAACACCGCATTTGAGTAATTATTTTTATCATTATCTCCTCCCACCTTACTATAACCATTACAAAACACACATGATCTCTCCTGGAATTGTGTATTCCAATCGAATGCTACACAACTTGGGGGAGGTCTTTCTAGTCCGGGCGAGCTCTGTGCGGGCGTACGGGTGGGGGGGGGGCGGTTAGGGTTGGTCTTGTCCTCACGTTCCCAATTTTCTGAAAGGGAGGGCAATCATTGGGGTAAACCCCCTAATTTTCCCCTTACATACTAGGTATGATCAACCTCAAGACCATCCATCATGTTTGCAAACCTTTATACTATTCACTGGCTGATACATCACCATTAATTCCCCCTAATGACCAATCTAGTGGGTAATAAATAATACTATTTTTTCTATGTGATGTTTCACATCAGCTTCCTCTATTGACCTAACATAGGTACAAATGATTAAAAATATTTCTATGTGATATTCACCCATTCTAATCGATTCCCCCTAATGACCTAACCCTAACCTGAGGTAACTAATCGTAAAATATCTTTTTTTCTACTAGTAATAAATAGAAGCAATCAACAATCAATACATTCAAACTCTAATAGTTTGAAATCATTTAATACATGCACATTTCAAGCTTTAATAAATACCACTCAAGCACTAATGCATAGAATTATAAATCCTTAAATTCATGTTTCTAAACATTTCTCACTTAAACAAAACAAAAGTTCTTAGAGCTCCCAACATGCATTATTTTGATTGATAAATGTGGTGTAAAATAGTTACAAGATTTTTTTTATCTTACTTTTTCTCAAATCGATCCCATAACTTACTTCTAAGATCAATAAAAATCAAAGTAGAATATGAGGGGCTACATACCAAGAAGGGAATTAATGATTACTCTGATAAACACAAGCCCCATATTACACCATAAGAGGATCCAGACTAAATTACGCACATACAAAATAAACCATACTTAGACACCTCTAAACACCTCTATTCTAACTAGAAATCCAAAATTGGCTCTATAAGATCAAATTTTCAAATTGCGCAAACTGAGTGAAACCTACCTATGTTAAATGTGAACTCTGGGGTAAAATACCACATGAATGAGTCTAAATTTTCCTAAAACCTAGAAAAACCCAAGATTGGAGGGTCGTCAGGGTATGGGGTTGTGTGTGTAGAGCGAGGGGGGGAAAAGGTTGTTCTGAGGGTAGGGGAGAGAGGGAGGGGTGGAATGAAATGGGGGGGGAAGGTGAGGGGGGTTAGGGGGGGGTATTAGAGGAAGTGTGGAGGGGGGGGGGGGGGTATGGGAGGGGGTATAGGTGGATAGGTGCGGCACGAGGGGGAGTGAGTGGAGGATGGGGGAGTAGAGGGGGGGTAGGGTATGGATGTAGGGGGGTTAAGGGGGTTCATGTTAGGGGGGTAAGAGGGGGGGGTAGGGGTTGACGGAGGCGTTAGGGGAGAAGCGGTCGTGGAATGGGGCTTTCGTCCGTTTCTAAACTCTATCCCTTAAAAACTGATTCCCTTGCATAGACTCTTAAGGGGAAAGGAGAGTCTTCTCATCGTGTTTTCTTTGCTTGCAAGTTCTTCTCTTTGTCTTTGTCTTTATTACTCTTTCTTTCCTTGCTTTCAATAACATTGTCTTGAAGAGTGCACATTGAATAATTTTGGTAACTTTTCATTGGTCTCTAGATGGATGATACCTTGTTCTTACAATTCTTTCCATCCTTGGAGGATCAGTTGTTCTTCATGAACCCATGCATTGTATTATAACTGCTACTATCCTTCCAACCTTTTTTGACTAGATTGACACACTTTATTTCACACCATTTGTGAGGTTCTTCACTTCTTTCTTCATGTTCTTAGATAGTTAATTGCCTTGAAAAACTTCCTTTTTTCTCTTCATATTTCTTCCATCTTCAAAAAGGAATCAATAATGGATGTTGCGTATCATTTTCTTTCCTCCTTTCATTTGATTTCCACCTTA
>CM034148.1:94317287-94444624 GCA_019776745.2 Taxus chinensis | reverse complement strand
CGTGAAATACATTTGATTCAGGCAAGCCAAAAACCCGGCTCAGCAGGGTGAGAATATCATTGATTTCTTGTATGAAATCACATCTGGGGATAGTCCTTGGAAATCTAGATACTGCTGGTTTAGCCTTAATCAGGAACTTTTTGTTGACATCCTTAATGCAGCCTTCCTGATTACTATCCCAGTCCTTCTGAGCTGACTTGATGTTCAGGTCCCCATACTCTTCGAAATTAGGTAGTTTTAGAAGATCATCAAAATACGCTCCATCTAGCCTGATCACTACCTCACCAGCCTAGCTCTTCACGGAACGAGACGCCGAGTCATAACTAGACGCACAAGCCAAAACAAATTCTGGACATTGGGCGGACATGGGAAAACCTGCTGCAAGGGACAAGCCACTTTTAGCTAAAGCTGTCATCCATGGGGTTTGAGAGGAACTCTTCACCCTATTCCAGAAGTCATCCATATCTATATTGCCAAGTTCAGTGTCCCTGATATCATGATTGCAATCAATATATGATGGAGATTCTGGCTTCTTGAATTTGTACTTCATCCTGCTAGACTTCTTGGCCTTCTCCTAAGATGGACCAAGGTCCGACATGTAGAATGTTGGAGGGAGAAAGGCTTGAAACTCAGGAGATGTTATCCACACTGAAAATCTTGATCGACCGAAAATGTCGGAAGAATAGAAGAATCCGACACGCCGAGGAGGATGTCAGAAAACCCTGAGAACCCGACAAGTTTGATATGTCGGAAATTTGGCAATACCTGACACTTGCGTTTGATGACGGGAACTCGAAGATACCTGGCACTTGCTTTTGACGTTGGAACTTTGAGAAACCCCAACGCTCACTGTGGAGATCGGAACTTTGAGAAACCCCGACGCGCCAATCTGTAGAGATCGGAACTTTGAAAAACCCCAACGCGCACTGTGGAGATCGGAACTTTGGAAAAACCCTGATGTGCCAATCCATCAATACACTTCAGGTTTCTGGATCTGCAAAACAATCTTCAAAACCCAAGAAGCAAAAACAGGGTTTTTCTTTGAATTCCAAATACACAATCTCCTTTTGTTATTCATGCATCATGCATAATATAATTAGAATTTCAAGAGAACAGAACCAAGTGATAGTTCAGAAGAGATAAACCCAAAAAACCTAAAACCCTTTCCAAAGTAACACAGAAAGAAGAAGGAAAGAAAACCTTCAACACCCGGCAAGAAATTGGGAATAAAATACGCTCAATCGATCCATAAAAACCAAGAATAAAGAAGGGAAAGAAAAATACCTCCAATTCGAGAAATGTAAGATCGAAAACAGACGATCCAATTGAGCAAGGTGAGTTTTCGGGTTTTGAAAATGAAAGAGCACGCACAAAAATTCCATGAATTAAAAATATGAATGGTAAGAATGACGTGGAAATCCACGTATTTATAAGAAAATTGGTAATTAATACACTTCAGCACGGCACGTGCCAACTCACCGACCACTCGGCATGAATGCCATGTCAGCATGTTTAGGAGGTCCGAAAACCCGACACGAGGGGACTTGGTGCAATTCGGGTTTCAGTTTTCGGAAAACATGATGCATAAAACATGAGGTGCTTAGATGCAATATAGCCCCGAAAACCCGATACAAAGGATTAAGCAGACTTCGGGAATCGGAAAACATGATGAATAAAACATGTTTTGGATTATGGATGTTCCGATGCGCCGGGGGTCCGAAAACCCGATTTACACAATACAAGGCGGGTTTCGGGTTTCGGAATACAGTCGACATAAAGCATGTTAAAACTCATGTCGAGCTGTTGGTAAAATCCGAAAACCTGATTTTCTTAAAAAGAGGCCACAAAACAAAATCAACTTCGAAAATTTCGTAGGGGTTATCCGATCATTTTGTCGTGAACTCAAAACGGGGATAACACACCCTTAAGGCCATTTATCTCTCTATGTAAATTCCCACCTTGAATAACATGGTAGTCATATCAAAAGAAAGGGTAGTAAACAGGTGGAACAACATGGACTGATATCTATAAGGTCTTACACTGGGGTCATGCATGCAGTCAGGGAGAAAACCTTCCTGAATGCCCAAAACTCTCTCAAGATGTGAGTTCCACAATTTTTTTCTGATGCAATCACCCTTCTCAGCAGGGTGATGGGTGAAGTAAGAATGAGGGATTTCCAATAATGTATGGCACTCTTCATCCTAACAACATCTGAAGGAGATAAAAAAAATAGGTTGGGGCCAGATCATAAGTGACAACCTACATCGTCAATTGCTCCAAGTTCCTATGAAAAATAATTTTTTCATGACTTCTTACTTGTTGTATCTCCTCACCAGATCAAGTACATTCAAGGGTTTGACCCTTTCTCAAACCATCTCTATAAAATTCCCCACATTTGAGAAGTTCCCTCAATTTTTTGAAATATATCCATCAAAAATTCTCCCAAGTTAATGATGTCTTCATGATATCGTTCATCAGGACTCATGACAGTGGCTCACATTCAAGGATGTCACCACAAGTGAATTATTTTATAAAAATATATGTCTCCAATTTTCGTCAATTCACAACCTTCTCTTATAGTTGATTCTCTATATTTTATCAAGCCCAAATGAGGCTACCTCGATAACTTAGTTATCAAATAGTATTGTTCAAACTTTTTAGGTAGCTGGTACATGTGAACAGTAAACTGAGGAACTGAAAGAAGAAAATTGTCTCTTTCTCCATCTCACTGGGAGTCTTCACATGCAAGAATGTCAATGATGAATTAAACTTAGAAGTGTCCTTCTCACACCTAAGTTTCCATTCATACACCTCCAAGCCCAATTTTGACATTTGTGTTAATCCAAACATATTCCAGAACCCATATTTGCATCATGTTGAATAAATAGAAGAATATTGGGAAAACTGTGTAGATGAATTCAATGTGCAAGAAAGAAATCATATGAGAAATAAGATTGGAAAAATGAAGAAATGTAGGTTCCCATGGTACGATGAAGGTGTCCAAGATGATGGGACTGAGCTATATGACCTAGAGTATAAGGTAGTAAAGGATTCCTCTTTTCTGTAGGTAAATTGGAGTTTTTGTGATTCTAGCAACATCACAGAGTGAATAGAGAAGGTGATTAAGAGAACAAATTAGTGGTTCCAAAATAAGAAATATTATTCCCTTAAATGAGGAAGATTCCCCACTCTCCAATGATAGGCCTTGTATCATTCACCATCAAGAGTCATGGTGATTAACTAAAAATGGAGATAATGTATGCTAGTTAATCTAACCTAGGAGGACATAAAAATGTAGTAAAGAAGCATATAAATGAATTAAGAAACTAATATAATAAAATTAAAACCCTAATATGAAATAGAGAAGGGGAAAGAACTTAGTTAAATAACAGAAACTCATGGGACTATGTTGCATAGATGACTGGAAAATCAAGAAGTAGGATTAAATGTGCATGAGCTCTGAAAAGGATGGATCTGGAGTATCTAGCTAGACTGGAGCACCTAAGAGGGACTGGAGCACCTGGGGTGCTTTGTTCTGCAACCTAGGCACCTTGGTCTATGTAAAATCTCTAAAACTTATCTTCACTAAACTAGAAGGTGGTCTAAAACCCTCATTGTGTGTTGCATCAAATTTGTTACCCAGTACCAAATTTTGTAAATAATCAAACATGATGTAAAGACCTACAAAAGACCAAAATAAGTATCAAAACCTTACAAAAAAATAAGGATGCAAATGAATGGGTGGGAATAACCTTAGCTACCACAACATTGGGATTACTAACTGAGTGTTGCACTACATTTTGGACCCAAATATAATTTTGGTAAGTGTGTGCATATTTTACCCCAATTGCTCCTATGCTAGTCGCACATTGTGAAGTAGTGAGAAATAACTAAATGTAGAAAATGTAATAGAATGTGTGCATATAATTAAATAGAATCCTCCCCCTATGAATTGTGTGATGCAGATGTCCTAGCCTTATACCTTTTAATGGAGCTATATGGATGCAAGTGATCTCTAAAGTAATAGATGTATGCAACTATAAATGGATTATGGTTTTGAATGATGTTAGGTCCCTCAATATGGTATGATAACTTTATATTTATAGTATTTTCTTTATCTAATTTCATAATTAACCCCGAAATGTCTGACCACTAAAAAGATAAGGATATGAAATGGCTATAAAGATCCCAAAAAGTGGTGGGAAAGAGAGAAAAGGATAGGGGTTCCCATGGATTCCCCAGTACTATCCTAAATGCCCCAGTCAAGGCTAAAATAATAGAAAATGACTAAAATAGACCGGGCATGTGGATGTAAAATATTGAGAATGACAAAATAAAATAAAACAAGATAGCCAAAAGAAGGGGGTTAATTAGTACTTTCTTTACCCAAGAGCCTTCAAAATAGTAGTATGAAACTGGGATAAATAATGTCTAAAGTGCATGATTTTGTGACTACACATGGAGGTCATTTCTAGTTCAGACCATCCAGAAGGAAGATCAAAGAGAAAGATCACATAGTTAGAAGCCTCCTACTATGAAAGGTCATGTAATAAGATCCAAGTCACTAAAGAACCTGTAGTAGAGGTGTAGGCTGAAGATGTTGAACCATTCCATATTTCAGTCCTTGAACCACCAAAAGAGGTTCCACCCCTATTTTCATTCATGTTCCTTCTTTACAAGAAATAAATCTTCCACCTGAACAAGAGATGAAAAGTATGGTAGTCACAGAGCTAGAATAAGGTGAGATATCCCCTTGGATGGGGGATATGATTTTAAATGAAACCCATATTGTCCAAAAAGTTACAATTATTGATATATCAGCAATAACATCATTGGCCAAAGTAAGGAAAAGGGAATTTTCTCAGGGAACCTCACATTTTTTAAGTGACGAGACAAGTGAATAATACATTGAAGTGCTCCAACCCAAAGAAATGTCACTATTTGATTACAAAATGAGTACCGTTCCATTGGATCTGGCCACTCATGAAGGAGACGAGCATATGTTCTAGAAATCTTCCACTCACCTCATTGCGATAAATTGAGAGTACAATAAGAAGATTGAATAATTGGAAGAACAAGTGAAAATTCTCTCTTCTTATATGCAACATCTAGTTGATCTTAATGCTTCATCAATTTAGATTGAGGAAGTAGCGCCAATAAGTAGCATTGATCCAGAATCCATTATAAAGACTTAAGAGTTCACCATACAGGGAAGAGAAAATGGTAAGTATATAGGTAAAATCTTGGAGAAAAGAAAAACATTTTTCCCAGAGGTAATATCACTTTTCAAATACCTGTGCACAACTACAGAGAAATCTTGGATGCTCCAAGAGGAATTGGAAAAGGAAAAGGAGCATTAGGACCCAATTTTCCCATTGGTGGAGGAGATGGAGAGCACTCATTCCATATAATTGATAGGTAATAATATCTTTAATGCCCCATCAGAGGACTTGTCACATGTGTGGGAAAGGAATCTCATTACCAGATATGAAATGATCAATCAGGCCATTGACAAGTTAGAATTGAACAAGGAACGAGACTATAGGGTACAAGATCACATCAACCAAATAATTCAGAAACTTGGAGTCGGTGTGATGGAGGAACGTATCACTGTAGTTGACTTATTGAGTTCATTTGAGGAACATGTTAAGAAATTAGCTAGAGATCCACCATCTTTTAATGGAGATACCTTAGAGTTACTATCCAAAATTTTAGCCACTATTGCATTCATTGTGCAAAAATATCACTCATGGTTTAGGAAATGAAAAGATACCAACGATGCTACTAATGGTAGCAGTTGCATTCTTCACATGGATATGGTAGTAGCTACAGTGGCACGATTCATCATATATTTCAAAGTAGTTGAGTTTTCCCAACTAGAGCTTGTAAGGCAACATTCAAGTAGCGAGGTAGGATTGGCAGGAGTAGCTTCTTCATCATCCTAGTCTTCTCTCTCTTCTTTATTTCTCTCCTCTTCTCACTTCCCCCATTTTTCTCTCTCTTCATGTTCTAATTCTTCTTTGGGCTGCAATTTTTCATAATGCCTTATTTTTGTTATTAAAAGTAACTTTGGGTTTATAATGTAATAAATCACCTTTTATTATATTTCCTAAGAATGTGAAAATTCTCAAGTTGTGCAAAGACATATGAAAATTCATTTAGGGTAGACAAAGAATCAATTATCTTTCTATAAATTATAAAGGAACCTATTTTCCAAGGGGTTATCATTTGTGTGAGTTCATGATAGAGTATTCCATGTGCAAAAGAAAACAGATAACAATTCTTCTACTTCTCATTTCTACATTCTTCCACTCTTGCCATCTATAGTTTTTCTCAAGCATTAATACAAGTTTCTATCATGTTTTTATTGGGGGATTTGTTAATACTTTGTGCTCATAAATATTAATCAGTCTTTTTTCCATTTGTAGGATTATTTTCTTCTAAAACTACATGAGTTGAAATTTTTGATTAATGAGTGTAGCACTCCAATTTTTGACCTAAAACATTAATAATTCTCCCTTTTTCTCACTTCCTTTCCCAATCTCTTGCAAAGTCTTCTCTAGAAATAAATTTATGGCTTTTCCACAAGGTCACTAGAGTTCCCCTATTGGGTCCCCATCCACAACGGCACCACAAAATACCACTTTTAACACATGCATGTAAACACGGATATGCACCGTTAAAGTAGAGGGACTTAGATTTCTAGATCGTTGGCAAAAAGTCCACCAATTTGTTTACCTGACATAATTTTTCACCAAAAAAGAATAAACAAGTAAAGGAATTATGCTAATTATTTCAAATCTAATGAAAATGGTCAACTCCCTACTACCCTCAAAGTAATGGAAAGGTTGAAGCCTCGAACAAGACTCTTGTTTGCATCATGGAGAATATGGTTAGTAAAACTAGTCATAATTGGCACTTACGTATTCATCCTACCCTCTGGGCTTATAGAACATATGTATTCCCTAGGTTTTGGTACAGATGTCACCTTGCCTCTTAATATTGAGCTCCCTTCTTGTGCATATCCTTGAGAGATTAATTAGAAAAAGAGGAAGACTATAGAGTGGTCAGGATAATAGATATGGAGCTACCAAATGAGAAGTGCCTTCACACACATGACCACCTAAGTGTATCATAACTGAGAAATCCATAACTACAAAAAAAAATCATACCTCTCTAAATTTGAGGTAGGAGACCTTGTCTTAAAAAAGGATCAATTCAACACCATGAAAGACCAAGAGAAGAAAGGAAAGTTTGAACATAACTAGTTGGGCCCATATGTTGTGGTTGCTAAATTTGGTTTAGGAGTGTATAAACTTGTTGATCCTAATGGTGATGAACTTTGAGAAACTATTAATATCATGCATCTCAAGTGTTTCAATGCCTAAGCATGGGGGTCCTTCAAAAATAAAACAAGTATAAAAAATCAGAAAAAGAAACAAAAAGGTAAAGAGAAATAAATCCTTCCAAGTGTGAAAACCATGCAATTATGGCACTTTGGACAAGTCCTTTGGTGAAAATAGTTTTTGACACCATTGGAAGGTTTTTTATTCATAATAATCTCACACCTATGGGTATATATTGGCTTTATCCTAAGCTAATTTTCTCCTTTTTTTGAGATCCTTTTGAGCATATCCTTTATGGCCTTGATTTGGCTGATCCTACACTTGTATATATGCGGAGAGTTTTCCTTTGTACATTCCCATTCACCTATTGTAAGAATTTTTTAATCTTCACTTTCTTGCACATACATGTGGTGTTCTTCCCTTGTACATTCCCATCTATCACTGGGGGCATCCAAGATTCTTCATTTTATTACACATAGCTTTGGAATTTTTTTAGAAAAACCCTAAACATTCAAATACACTTTCATAAAAATATCAAAAACATTCAAAATAGGTGTTCTCAAAATCAAACTCAGAAAAAATATATCATTGTCTCATGAAAAGATAAAAAAATAAAGAATGTTTAAAAATGATCCCACAAAAACAAAGTAGTGTTTTCTTACTTGGTTGTTTATTTTTACATGGTTTTGTCAGCTTGTTTGTACATGTTGTATGTTTTCTTACATGCTTTTCTGGATTAGTTTGTTTTTTTTTTGCTTGAATTAAGTCTTTATTTATGTTGTTGTAAAGTTCATTAGATTAATTTTTTTTGCATTACTTGTTCATTTTTGTACATAGTTGTGTTTTTATTGTTGTTTAGAATACGTATATAGTAGATTTGATTAACTTTTACTTGTTCTTGTATTTTTTTCTTGTACCTTGTTTCTTATCATTTCATCATCCACATCAAAGTATCATATGTCATCAATAAAAATGCTAAGATACATCATCATGAAATAGAAAATTAATATGTATGCTAAGCTAACATAATATAATATCATCAATGGGGAAATATGGATTATTTTTTATCCCCCCTCATCATGACAACCATAGTAAAAACATGGGCTAAACATGTTATCTCATAAAACAAAATTTTGATCAATATAAAAGTCCATCATCATATCCATATCAAAATCATCAATGTCCATATACATAATTTTTTCTCAATATACATAAAATACAAAAGTATGCCATCATGGGGATGGATAAAAAATGTTCCTTCATCTTGAGACGTAATTAAAAACAATACATATACATCAAGTCAAAATTTTACCTTCATCATGATGCATACATAAAAATAATACATGAATCCATCAGAATAAAGAGTTATGGATGACTCTCGCTAATGCTAGGACTTCTTGGCCTATGACTAGGGGTAATCCTATCTTTGACTAGGTGGGGGCATATGTACTGATCTAGTAGACCTAGAAGGCTTATGTGATTTGTATCTTAATCGGCTTCCTCTAATATGATTGTATGGAGTTTCCTTCTATCCCTCTAGTACTACAACATGATATAAAGCCCTATAATGTGTCATCTCACCCAAAGCTACTAAAAAATAATACACTAGATGCCCAACACTGTCTGTCTCACCTGCACTATAAAGAGCATTGCACTCCCATGTAATGTGATCTATGTTAACCCCCAACTGTGTCTTGATCTGCTCTCATGTAGTTACATCCCGATGTCTATCTATTATGGCATGGTCTCACTCTATGATGACCTGCTCTAACCGCCATTGTAAGGTCTATACTATAATGAAGTCTATGCCACCACACTGCAGGGCCATATCTCTCTCAATCTACAAAGTGTCCACTAATGGCCCACCTACTCCTGGAATGATCCTTTATCTAGGCACTTGTATCCGTGGTGGCCCCTGTGCCACCCCCACTCCATCACCATCTCCATCATCCTCATTTACTGCAATATGTGGAATCCCTCTTTTGGGGGTGACGGTGGAATATGTATCACTAGAACATCTTGTGTTGGCACCTATTGTAATAGTGGTACCTGAGCCACCTATTATTTTAACATTTGTACATGCACCTATTATTCCTACACATGTGGAACTTGTACTAGGATATTTAGAATTACTGGTGCTATCTGTGACTGCACCTGTGGTTGTATCAGTGCACCCTACTAAACTGGGCCCTGGACATATAACTGTATCTAAACTTGAGGTTCTACCTATGGACCTTATTGTGGACCCTGTTGTTCTATCCCCTGAGGCTGTGTAGGTTCATATCCATATCCCTATCCCTGAGCTACCTGTAGATTTATCTTGGCCTGTAGCTGCCCTAATTTGGCCCTATCTCGTAAATTCTAGCCTTGATGTCCTGCTGCTACTGTATCTATACTTGTGGTTATTGCATCCTATGTATACTTATTTCTCCATGATTGTATACTTCAACACAACTACTTGTAAAGCCTTGCTAAAGAAGGCAATATGCCTCTCAGCTCCATTCTCATCCTTTTGTAAAAAAACTGAAGCAATAGTAAATTTAGAGGCAAAAGAAAAGATTTGGAAAGGCCTCTTATGGTTTGGAGCTTCCAAAACAAGTGCATGCTTAATTACATCCTTTATTCCTTCAAAATATTGAATAGCATCCTCCTCCCACCTGATAACTTGATCCTTTCTTAACATGCTCGTGATTGGAAGAGTCAGCTCAGCAAAATTGGAAACAAACCTTCTAATAAAATTGATTTGGCCAAAGAAAGATTGGATACCTTTCTTGGTTCGTGGGATAGGTACTTTGTTTATTTCCTCCACTCTTTCAGGTTCTATCATGACACCATCCTTAGACACAATATGTCCCACCAACTTGGCCTTTTGCATGCCAAAATTACACTTCTTTAGATTAAGAGAAATTCCATACTCCCTACATCTGATCAGTATCTTCTCCAAATGTTGCAACTTAGCTCCTCGCTGCCTTGAAAAAACAATCACATCATCTTGGTAAACTACAATAAACTCATTGATGTAACCAGCAGATGCAACATCCATTACCCTTTGAAAAGTGGGACCATCATTCATAAATCCAAAGGGCATCCTTACAAAAACATAAGTCCCCCATGGAGTAGTGAAGGTTGTCTTAAGTCTTTCTGATTCTTTGACAACTACTTGATTGTATCCAGAGAAACCATCCAAAGTAGAAAGCATTTCTGACCATGTCACAAGTTGTAATATATTTTCCATGTTTGGCAAAGGGTAGTTGTCCTTCATGGATTCTTTGTTTATTCCTAAAATCCACACAAATTTTGATGTCTCCATTCTTCTTTTTAAATGGCACAAGGTTTGCAACCCAAGATGAATACCTAGTGGACTGAATGATACCTCCATCTCTTAACCTCTTTAACTCTTCTTGCATTTTCATGGAGAGAAGTGGATTAATAGGCCTTTGCCTCTTTCTGAATGATTTGGCATTTTCTTCAACAGGGATCTCATGCTAAAATAAATCTTCTCTATATGCCTTTAGCTCTGAGTAAGACCAAGCAAGGTAGTCTTGATATTTCTTTAAAAGTTGGGCATAGGAATGTTTTTCCTCTTTACTGAGATTGCTTACTAACCAAATATTCCTTGGTTTATCCTTGGTTCCCAAGTTTTTCTCTTCCACATCCCTTGAAGCAAACATGTTCCTATTAATGATGCAATCAACATTGCTAAAATTTGATTCAAGTGCAACAAGACCTTTAGGAATGGTATTTGTTTTTAATTGTATAATATCCTTGTCAAAAAAAGTCTCTCCCTTCATTCATGCATACCACTGGCTCCCAATCAATGTTCTAACTAGCAAACTCACCTTGGCATTGTAAGAACCTCAATACTTGTGCATCATCATCAAAAATCTGCCAATGTTTCACATTATCCAGGATAGTTGGCCTTGTTAGCACTTCAATGTTATATTCACAGAAAGGTGAAATGGTACAATTGTCAAATCTAGAGCCAAGTATAGCCAACTTATCAATAGAATCATTAAGACTTCTAGCATGGTAAACAATGTTAAAGGAATCAAACATTTCAATTAGATCCCCAATTGCATGCTTATATTGTTTCATACGCTGATTTTTTGTGGCATATAACTTCCTTACTTGCTTGATAACCAGCTCTAAATCCCCCTTGAAAACAATATCCTTCACTCCATACTTCCATGCAATCCTTAATCCTGACAACAATGCCTCATACTCAACAATATTGTTAGTGCATTCAAAATTAAGTTTGAAGGAAAAAGGAAACTCTTCCAAACTAGGAGAAAGCAAAACTATACCAGCACCATTTCCAAATTTGGAGCAAGGTCCAAGGAGAACCTACCATATAAGGGAATTCTGATTTATCCATCTTGTTCTCTTTTCCATCAGCAAAACCATTGAAATTGTCAACATATACATCAGCAAACAACACTTCATAAGAAGCATTGTTGGGATCTTCAATCAAGTGCAACATCTTATTTTCACCATAGAGTTTGACAAGGCTGCCCTCAATGGGAATGGTGGAAAAGGAAATGTCCATTTGAACACTACCACCAACACTTGCAGCCCATTTTCTTGACAAAATCATACCACATTTGGTAGGGCAATCAAAAATTACAACATCAAGTTTCAAGTTCTTACCCAGATAGGCTGCAAGTTGCAATACTAAACCCTTCACACAACCAACAACCGGAACTTCCATTGAATCCATGGCAATACACTTCCCATAGACAGATGTCACCTTGATATCCAACTCATTCATGACTTCTAGATGCATGACATTATATGATGCACCGGAGTCAAACATGCAATTGTGAAGCAACCTATCTTTTATGAGAAAAGTTGTGAAAAATAGATCAACATTCAATTGGGAGTCAACCAGGGATGTCCAAAAATATACCTCAGGATCCTCTCCAAGATCTTCCATAACTGGTGGTGTTTCAAGGCCAGTAATGATTTGAAAGGGAGTCTCAACAACATTTACATTTCTACTTGGGGTAATCTTCTCTTCTTTCAATCCCAAGTACTCAAATGCTCTCTTCTTGTGCTCAGGAATTCTAAGCAATTCAATAATTGGAACACTTACTTTAATTTGGCTCAATACTTGGGCAATATCATATGGAACATTCTTCGGTAAGATAGAATTAGAAGGGAAAAAAGAAGGTTCATTAGATGGAGAAGTATTCCTAGCATCCTGGGCATGAAGAGGACTGGTATTTTTACATGGGACAGCAAGGTTCTTGGCAAGTGTTTCTTTTCTAGGATTATATTTTGGAATGCTTGTGAGCAAGGGTGTCTTTGGCTTGGTTTGAGGACCAGCTCCTCTAACAACTTTACTTCTAGTATTATACTCTTTCTCTTGAACAACCACAGCATTCATCAACAATTGTCTATCTTCCTCCGAGGGAATACCACCATCATACTTCTTGATCATTAAAGCCCTTAGATATTCAAAGTCATTATTAGGAATTTCAAAAGCTTGAACAACATCTACCTCATGAGTTTGAGAGGAGGAAAGAATTGGTAACCTCTTTATGCAATCCCAAAAGGTTAGAGCATTCCTTACACTTATCACATCTGTTGATGTTGGTGCTTGTTGTGAGCTTGAAGAGTTGCCCATCATGCAAATATCATCATCCATTTCATCTTCATTTTCATCTTCAACAAATTGCTGGTCCATTTCACATGGAGGATGAGGAAGAAAACATTTATCACACCAATCCATATCAGAAATTTCTTGAACAGTAGAAAATCTTGCAGTTAGAGGGTCAGGCACCACTCTATTTTCACGTGCTTGGGGTTTTCTATTTCCCCCACCAACAAGACCTTTACCTCTATCATCTTGTCTTTGATCACCCATAGGATGATTTCCAAATCTATCATGGTTTTGAATTTTTTTGCTCTCCTTGTGAACTTTTCCCAATTCCTTTCTCAGCCTGGGATAATTTGTAAGAAATTTCTTTAACAGCCCCTACCAAAGTCTTGAAAACATCTTCTAAATCAGTACCCTTGCTAGCTTGAGGCTTCTCGGGGTTCATCAGCTTCACACCATCCCTCTTAAGTGGTTTACCAATAGCTTTAATACTATTTTCAATTTGAAGTGCCATGGTGAAAGCTTGCCTCAAGTTAGTAGGACTTTTGTCTCTCAAGTAATAGGCTGCCTTTTTATCAAATGAATCTGCATATTTGATCAAACAAGATTCATCGCAAGGCCTCAAAATGATAGGCAGCCTTCTCAATGTTTTGTTAAATCTTGTATTGAAGTCATGGACTATTTCATTTGGGTTCTTCTTGATATTATCAAATTTAGACAAAATAAATATAGGATCAGTCATGTCTCCATATTGCAACCTAAATGCATTTTTCATTTCAGTCCTTGAATCAATAGAGTTATCAAGAAAATCCTTATACCAATCCCTAGCATCTTCTTCTAGTGTATGAATAAACAGCTTAATATACACATCCTCAAACTCTATCTCAAAATATTCCATCATATTATCAAAAACATTGAGATGCTGATCACCAGTGATGGCATTGTTACCTTGTAATTTTGGCAACCTATTTTTGACATCTTGTGGGACAGCATTTGGGTAACCATCCATTCCTCCAAAATTTATAGGACCAAAGGTGTTAACAACAAATGGAGGTCTAGGCTGAGCCATATTGTTTAGTGGGGGTGATCTTGGAGGTGAAACAAGTTGGTGAGGAGTATAATATCCTTGGGGACCAAGAATGTGATTCACAAGACTGGTTTCTTCTAAGTGTTGATTTTCTTGGGAAGTTTTACTTGAATTAAAACACAAAGGTGTAGATTAGAGAAGGAACTTACCAGGTACAGTAGAAGAACATTCACCAGCTAAGGCAAACAATTTTATGAGAGGATTGGTTGAATTAGAATCACTTGAAGAAGAGTGATAGTCCTCTACCAAAGGTTGATCTCTCTCACCAATGGCTATATATTTTCTTGATGTCTGACCTTTAACCACTTTCCAAACTATTCTCCCTCCCAACTATAAATTTTTTAAATCTGAGAACAATTTCTTAACAGAGTCTTTAAGGAAAAGAGATCTCCTTCCCTCCAATTTTGTAGAGATCAACAGTACAAAAATAAATGACGTGAAGCTCAAGACACTGGTATTGCTAAATTCAAATCAGCATGGAGTCGCCACTAAGGAATTTCACCTCAGTTGTCAAAGAATGCACTAAAATAATTCTATCAAATATATGTTTATTACTGAAAACTTTGCAAGGCTCTACAAATTAGATCTTCTTCTTCTTAAATCAATCAAAGATAAAGAAACTAGGGTGTATAAACTACTGGTAAATGTAGAAGAGCAGGCTGAGCTTGAAATTTAACCTAAAATTTGTAGATCTGAAGTACAAAATAATATTTCAAGAATGCAATAGCTTAGATACTTGAATATGTAAATTCTCAAACCCTTCAAACACTCCAAAAACACCAACAAATTCCAAGAATTCCCCAGCAATGGCGCCACTCCAGTGTTGGTACCCAAACTTAATCTCCTTCACAACTCAAGCAGCATCATGGATTTACACAAGACACTCAGAGGTAGATAAATGATTTGTGTGTCATTTGTAGCTAGGGAGCACATCTATCTGACTTGTTAGCACTCAATATTTGAAGGAGTGGGTAGCACCTCAAAAGGATTTTGATTTAATCCTCATTATTCTAGGTTGTGCCTTTCAACCAAGGTAAGAGAACCTATATTCTAGCCTTTGTTTGATGAAGGAGGTGGAGATATCCCTATGCTTTGCACATTATATAGAGATGGCATGGGGAAAACATGATCAATTATCCATTATTCAAACTCAAAGGAGTTGTCACTACTAAATTATGGAAATGCTTTCAAGACAAGGCTAAGGCTGCTAGAGACATAATAAAATCTTGATATGCTTTGTGCATTTTTGTGAATGGATTTTATTCTTTTGTTGACACACAATGCAATGCAGGGGGTAGTATGGGTAGGATGAGTTAGTTTGAATGAAATTTTGTTGGGAGATGTTTATACAAGACTAGCCAGGAATTACCAACTTCTTTGAGAACCTTTGCAAGAGATTTGCAACACCTAAATAGCAGAGATGTTTTAATGGGTTTAAAATACTCCTTCAACCAGGATATGTGCACCAAATGGAGGCTTAGATTTGCACTCTTCCACACAACCTTTGATAACCTTCCACAAAATCTTGAAGAAAAATACCAACAAAATATCTAGGAACCCCTATTTCATCATGACCTAAGGTGCACCCAAAGGTTTACAAACAATCTTAATATTCAAGGACAGTAAAATGATTTTAAATATGTTTATCTTCTATCAGATGAAGGCTCTTCTAAATATAAGATTGAAAATTCCATTAAACCGTCAACAAGAAATGAGACCCTGTATAATCAAAGGGATCCTAAACATAATATTGCAACATGAGTAAGAAACACAAATTGAAATCATTCTGAAACATAAGCATATGCAAATTTTGCCAAGAGATAACACCAAATAATCCAAAATTTTGATCAAATACATCATCAGGGGAGAACTACACGAACAATCTTAGAGCCTGTTGATGGCTTTACAACTGAAACCAAATCAACATGATGAAATATGATGCAAAAATGGAATTAAGAATGGCTCTCAGGCAGTTTTCTCATAGAAAATGGGCTTCTTCCTATTTTTTCCTTGAAAAATTCTACGTCCCTTTTCTTTTTCCTCCTAAAATTCTCCCAAAATGCATGATATATATCATGCCATCATGGATTCTTCCTTCCCAAGTAAATAATATGCTTAAGGGATCAAATTTTTTACAACTCTTCATGATTCCATGAAAATGACATCAAACCGAAAAATAGTTCGCAGGTTGCCAGGGATGCATTAAAATTTAAAAATATTACACAAGTTCAGATTCTTATCCATCCTAGGGTCACATTTTTTTCATTCAAGCATGCTAGCATGCTTTATTAATCATTTTTCACCTTTTACCTTTTCAATTTTTACCTCTGCAACTTTTAATTTTGACTTTTCATGTTCTTTCACGGGCTAGGGTAAAAATTATATCAAATCCATCATAGACCATCAAATTAGTTTATGAAAATAGTTCCATTGCACTTGGAAGGCTAAGAGGATGCAGAATCATATAAAATTTGATGGGATTTGGTGAATAAATGACGAATCTGAGCCTTCTAGAGCTCCCATGACAGCCAAAAAATGAAATTACACAATAACCATCGATTTTAGATAACTTTTAAATGCCAGCCCTCCACGTGGAGGATGAGATCCTTGAATATTCCCCTTTTTACCTTTGGGTAAGGTAGTATACGTTTCAAAATACCATTGGTTTGGGTTCCCTCTTTTAAAAATGTGTTTGCGACCTTTTTCAAATTTTGAAAAATCTTACAAAATTTCCCTGCCTGCCTCCTGGGCCCATGACATGTCCATGTGTGGGCCCCATTAAAAATGCGGGCCAATTCTATCCATTTTGCCCCTTTTTTGAAAAAAGGAAATTTTTCTCAAAATTCTCCGCGGGCCCAAACACCCACTCTCTTCCTCGCCACGTGGCATTCTCCCATTCACTTTGGGCCCAGGCCTCCAATTCTGACTTAGCTCCCTTTGCCTAATTTTTTGCATTTCTTGGACACGTGTCCTCTTTTGATTGGGTTTCAGGATCTCGGGTCCAATTTTTACTTTTACCATTTGGAGTTAAAAACTCCAAAGTCATCGCGGAACCCGCTGCCCCATCCTGACCCCTTTTAGACACATGTTAGCTCCGGATTGAAGTAGTAAAATGTTACAAAATTTTCCTTTAACCCCCTTGTTTGACTTTTTGAATTTCTAGACATGTGTCCACCTACAATTGGATGTGGGCCATCGGGTCAAAAAATTTCGTTAACACTTTGAGTCAAAAAACATCATTCCCTCTGCCACCGGCATGTCCCCCAAGCCATGTGTCCTCTTCCCATTCACTGCGGTCTTTCGGGCCTAGAATTGACTTTGAGAATTTTGCTAAAATGAAATACAAAATTATGAAGGAACCTCCACCACCCACCACTCCACGACCAATTAGAATGTGCCACGTAGGCATCCTTTACAAAAGGCAGAGCCATGGGTCAAAATTTTCCCTTAGTCAAAAATTTCAAAAACAACAAGTTAGAAATATTTCCTGACCACCCCCGGCCAATAGAAGCCCGCCATGTTGCAATAATAGTGTGATGATGAATTTGACGGGCCGAGAACACCCGTTTGACTGTCAAAACAAGGAAAACATAGAGGATGCCATAGAATTCGAAATTTTTCAGTAAGGCATATTTCTTGATTTCATACCAACTGAATCATTTTTTGACATTAATTTCGACCTTGGGATTGGGAAAATAGTTACACAATTTTGGGATTTGATCAAACTCAAGTTTTTTGCATGATTTGGCAAAGGAAAACGACACATCCCAAAAAAATTGAAGAAACTAGGGCACAAAAAAGGGGGCAGCTTAGAATATTGTTTCAGAATAGGGAAAAATAATAACATTATGGGCATTTTCAAAGCATTCAACTAGGGAAGGTGAATAGTAGATCACCAAATCAACCAATGAAACATTTGTGAGAAAATTTGGAAATGGAAAATTAGGGCAAAAGGATGCAAGTTTAGAAATTGCACTAACACATTCCCTATGATGTTAGTGCATTCCTTTAAATGCTAGCACATGTATTTTAATGCTCTTTCTTTCATTTCAATGCTAGTGCATGCCACACTTACGCATGTGATTTCACATTAGCACATGCACAAACCTAATGCAAATTTGGTTAACACTCATGCTCTTGTATTAACACTAGAACAAATCCTTAACACTAGCGCATCTATTAACACACTAGTGCACCTCATTGCCTATGCTAGCATCAACCCACTAACTTCCCCTACCTAAAACAAGTAATAAATGCACTAAAATTTCAAAAACATTGTGTTGCTTACTGGGGAATCATCTGTGAGAAGTATCCCAAACTCTTGAACTTGGTCAGCATGATGTTTATGGTTTGGAATTTGGTCCATCTCTCTCAGAAGTCAAATAAAAATCTCTCTATACATCAGTATAGTATAATAGCTCAAAAAGTTTTGCGATGGATTTTACCCCTCCCACCATGCTATTTATACCTTCTTTACCCTAATTCTTCATTTTTTCTCACCTCCCAGGGGCTATATTACTAACATGTTCTTATATATTCCTCTCGTTATATGTTGGTGCTCCATCATGATTATTTATTGCCTTAAATTGTCATTTTCACTGATGTTTCACCTTACTGGGGCATATTTTTGCTTCCCAATGACCTTTTCTTCTCCCCGGGGCATATTTTTTCCTCCTAGTGATCTGTTTCAGTAGAACACACACATCATCATTCTTGTATAACACATTCTTCCCAAAATTTTCAAAAATAAAAAAATTGGTAATTTTTTAAAAATCCAAAAAATTGGTAAAATTTTCAAAAATCTAAAAGTTAATAAAAAGCATTCAAACATCTGAATCATTTACAAGACACAACATCATCAAACATATTAAAAAAAATCCTACAAAATGTCTCTCTTTGTTTCTCATGTGTTCTTGTGCATGACTTGTGGATCATTTTGATCTACCTCCATTAACAAAATTCGGTTTGCTTGTTATATCTATATTTCCTTGAACAAGAATTTTCTTGGGGAATTTTCATAGTGCTCGATTACTTTTTCATGGGACTTTTATGTCCTTTTTTAATTCACCTTGCATGTATCTTTGTTTTGGGTGACAATTTTAACCATTTTCGTATAGCTCGAATAGGTGAAATTTCAAGCTAGATAGTAAAAAAATTGGTACAACTATCTTGAACTTTTTTTGTTTGAGAATATTTTTTTGTACTTGTTTGGTTGTTTGTCTGCTTGTTTACTTTCTCATCTTTCATTATTCCTGCATGTTACATTGATTCATTCCTCATAACAAATAAAAAAAATTATCCTATATGGTATGTTGATTACATTGAGAAATGATGATAACAAGCGGTTATTAAGCTAACTGGGTTAAAAGCTATCTCTATTTTCTTTATCTTCATTTTTTCCTCATCACCATTTTCTTTTATATCAAAATTTTTCTTCAACACCACCTGGGGTAATAGGGGTTATATTTATCCCCCCTTCTCCCCTTGTTTCTTCTATCCATTGAAACGCCATCTTTTCTTTTCCACTCATTCACATTGAAAACTCACCTTCTAGGCATGTGTTAACTCTTACTTTTCCATATTTTTTTCCAATCATCGATTGAGCTCTTTCATCACCCAATCAAAACTCAAGGGGGCATCCTTCATTCTACTATTTTTTCTTCCATTCCTTCAAACTTTACTTGTGTATAATTGTCTAATATATTTGAAGTAGTTGTTGGGGTGTGGAGCCTATTTTTTGGTCTTCTGGAATCAGTATTGAAGTGTTGGAGTTTGAATGGTTAAGTTTGGAGACTTCAAGAGAATTCTGTAGTCATCTAATGTGACGTTGTTGTGATGTTGTTGTTAATTAGCTATCAACATCGTGATAGTTTTTCCAACCATAGGAAGATGAAATATTATGACTTTCAAACTTCTAGTGTTAGCTTTAGGACTTCTTAAAAGGATTGTAATCCTATAAATAGAGGTGTTAGGGTATCTTTAAGATATCTTAAGTGTTCAAGAGGTCTTGATTCTTAGTGATCAAGAGGTGATCAAGAGTGATCAAGGTTGAGCAATTGAATTATCAATTGTGGTTTAGATGCCGTTTAGCATCTTTGAAATTATGTTGTGAGTTCATAACTAAGCGAATATTGTGAGAGTTGTTTTACTCTTGTTGATAATAAAATTTGAGAAATTTATTGGTGGGCGTATCCCACATTGGGTGAACCACACCAAATCTTGTCTTATCTTCTCTTGTGCATTATTTATTTATGTTTTTATATTTCTGCAAGTATAATTATGTTGAATAGTTTCCTACTACTGTGATTTGAGGAATTGTTTCCACATATTTTTTCACTAATTCCTAAGAACTGGTATCATAGCTTTGGTATTTTTTTTTTTGAAGTAGTAAATCACAGGGAAATTTTAGCTTGAGTGGGAGCTATGGTGGATGAGGGAAAATCAAGGGTTGAGAAGTTTAATGGGAAGAACTTTGGTTTATGGAAGATGAAAATGGGGGATTACTTATATCGGAAGGACCTCCATGTTCCTTTGGTTGGAAAAGAAAAGAAACCTACATCCATGTCAAATGAGGATTGGGATTTTCTAGATAGAAAGG
Organism: Taxus chinensis; assembly: GCA_019776745.2. Taxonomy (NCBI): domain Eukaryota; kingdom Viridiplantae; phylum Streptophyta; class Pinopsida; order Cupressales; family Taxaceae; genus Taxus; species Taxus chinensis. The sequence continues at coordinate 94,423,994 of CM034148.1, read as the reverse complement.
TGCTTGGGGTAATTCTTTTATGCCTTGCTTCTTCAGTTTCTTTCAATATATCATAGGAGAAGACCACGAAAGGTCTCATGAGTGCATTGGGGGAGTTATATGAAAAACCCTCTGCCTCTAATAAAATATTTTTGATGAAAAATTTATTTAATATGAAGATGTTCGAGAATGGTTTTGTTGCTGATCATTTCAATGAATTTAATATGGTTGTGAGTATGTTACTCGGTAAAAATTAACTTTGATTATGAGGTCATGACTTTGCTGATTTTGTGCTCCTTTCTAAATAGTTAGGACAGCTTGGTTATGGATGCAAGTAATTCAGTCTCTAATAATTCAAATCTAAAGTTTGAGGATGTAATAGGTGTGATCCTAAGTGAGGAAATGTGAAGGAAGAGAACTAGAGATTCTTATATTTTGGAAACACTTTGATGGTGGAGAGCAGAGGGAGACAAAAGAACAAAGGGAAAGGTAACTGTGGGAATTCAAATGATTATAGAAGGTCAAAGTCCAAGAAAAAGTTAGAATGTTGGCACTGTGGGAAGGTTTGTCATGCTAAGAAAGATTACTAGGATCTTTGGGATAAGAACAACAAGGATGAAACTAAGGAGGTAAATGTGGCAGTAGGTGATGTTTTTCAGGATGCCTTAATTCTTTCTTTAGATTATATTGTTGAGTCTTGGGTGTTAGATTCATGGGATTCTTTCCATGCCACCCCACATAGACATTACTTTACTAATTTTTTCAAGGAGATTTTAGACATGTATATCTTGGTGATGATGAACCATACAACATAGTAGGGAAAGGTTGTGTTCAGGTAAAAATGTAGAATGGGAACACATGGCTACTTAAGGACACTAGGCATGTACCTAAGTTGAGGTAGAACTTTATATTAGTGGTACGGTCAAGTTTACAGTGGATTCTTAGAAGGTTACCAAGGGAGATCTTGTGGTTTCAAGAGTTAAGAAAACTGGTACTTTGTATTTAATCAGTGGTGTTGGTTATTGTAATTTAGTTGTTGCATATGGAGATGAAAATTTATGGCACAAAAGACTCGGTCATATGATTCATAAGGGCATGTAGATTATAAAGGACATGTTTCCTGGATTATAGGAGTTATATTTGGACTTCTATGAGGACTGTGTTTATGGGAAATAGAAGTAAGTGAGATTCCTCAAGGTTGGACATACCAAGAAGGAGGGTAAGTTGGAGTAAGTGCATATAGATGTATGGGGGATAGCTAAGGTAAACTCTATTGGTGGTTCATGTTATTATGTCACTTTCATTGATGATGCAACTAGAAAATTTTGGGTATATTGCATTAGAAATAAATTTGATGTGTTTGAAACTTTCAAAAGATGGAAAGCATTAGTTGAGAATGAAACAAATCTCAAGTTGAAATGTATCAGGTAAGATAATGGAGGGGAGTATGGCAGAAATGAATTTCTTGATTAGTATTCGGTAAATGGGATCCACAAGAAAAGGACAGTTCCAAAGACTCCATAGGAAAATGGAGTGTCAAAGAGGATGAACAGGAAAATCATGGAGCATGCTAGGTGCATGATGTTACATGCAGGGATGCCACTCATGTTTTGGGTAGAAATGGTAAGCACAACTATTTATTTGATTAACAGACATCCCTCTATGGCCTTGGATGGAAGTATACCTGAGGAGGCTTGGTCTGGTAAGAAAATTGATTACTCATTTCTTAGAGTATTTGTATGTGAGGTATTTTTTCACATTGATAAAGATAATAGGACCAAGTTAGAGGCTAGGTCTGAGAAATTCACCTTTGTTGGATATTGTGAGGGTGACTTTGGTATCTGTGTTTGGATTCTTAAGGACAAGAAAATATTTTGTTCTAGAGATATTGTCTTTAATAAAAAAGTCATGTATAAATATCAGTTGTAGGAATAGAAAGAGGAATCAAAGAAATAATACACAGTGTTAGAGGACATTATAGATGGAAATGTGTCCAAGGGGTTGGTTCAAGTGTAGCATGTTCTAGTACAGCCAGTTTAGGAACCTACTCATCAGGAACCCCAAACTCTTGAGGTGAGAAGGTCTTTTATGGTAAGAAGGGAGCCTAAATTATTTACTCCATATTTGAATTATTTATTGCTCATTGACAATGGAGAGCCATAGTGCTTTGAGGAATCAGTGTAGGTAGATTCCAGGAAAAAGTGGGAGCAGGCCATGGATGAAGAGCATATATCTCTTATGGAGAACTAGAATTAGAATCTAGGGGAGCTACTTGAGGGAAAGAGAGCATTACACAAAAAATGGGTGTACAGAATCAAAGAGGAAGATGGAGGAAGGAAAAATACAAGGCCGAGTTGGTGGTTAAGGGATTTACACAGAAGAAAGGTATAGAATTTGATGAAATTTATTCTCCTATTGTTAAAATGACTTTTATTAGGATTGTTCTTTTTTTAGTAGCAGTAGAACACCTACACTTAGAGCAGTTGGATGTGAAGATTGCATTCCTTCATGGTGAGTTAGAGGAGGAATTGTATATGTAGAAGCCACATGGCTATGAGGTCAAAGGGAAAGAGAGGTTAGTGCGCAAATTGAAGAAGAGCTTGTATGGCTTGAAACAAGCTCCACCGCAGTGGTACAAGAAGTTTGATAGTTTTATGTAGGAGTAGGGTTACTCCAAGTTTCACTCAAACCATTTTGTGTACATAAATAATTTTCTAGATGGTAGTTATATTATTTTTGCATGTATTTGGATGATATTCTTATTGCATGGAAGAACATATAGGAAATAAAAGGTACTCAAGAAGCAGATAGGTGACTCCTTTGCTATGAAGGATTTAGGGGAAGCAAAAAAAATCATTGGTATGAGAATAAATCATAACATGAAGGAGAGGAAGATAGTATTATCTCAAGAAGAGTACATAAAGAAGGTATTAGAGAGGTTAAGTATGCAGGATGTTAAATCAGTTGGTAATCCTTTGGCAGGTCACTTTAAATTATCAAAGGAGTAAAGTCCCAAGACTGAGGAGGATAGAATCTAGATTTCTAGGGTACCATACTCATCAGTGGTTGGTAGCTTGATGTATGATATGGTATGCACTAGGCTTGACATTTCCTATACAGTGGGAGAAGTGAGCATGTTTATGAGTGATCCAGGTAGAGAGCACTGGCAGGTAGTGAAGTGGATCCTTCGGTATTTGAGAGGGACTATGGGAACAACATTGTGTTTCGATGGATCAAACACTACATTGCATGGCTATGTAGATTCAGACGAGGTAGGATATTTGGATAGTAGGAGGAGCACGATGGGTTATGTATTTACAGATGGTGATACAACAATGAGCTAGATTTCACGGTTAAAAAATATTGTGGCATTTTTAACCACAGAGGCTGAGTATGTTGGTACCACAAAGCCAAGGAGATGATTTGGCTATAGTAGTTACTTGATTATTTTGGTCATAAGAAGGAAGTTAGCAGACTACACGGTGATATTTAGAATGATATTCATTTGGTGAAGAACTCCGCTTTCCACTCTAGGACAAAGAAAATTCAGCTGAGATATCATTTCATTAGGGTAGCTTTGGAAGAAGCTAATTTGAAACTAGAAAAAATTCATACCAATCATAATCCTGTAGATATGAAGACCAAGTTGGTCAAAAGGGAGAATTTGAAGTTGTGTTTAACTTTGATTGGCCTTCATGGTTGATAATGAAGAGTTGAGAAATTTTCTTAGTGGAAACAGTCTCCGAGTCAGAGATTGTTGGGGTGTGGAGCCTATTTTTTAGTCTTCTTGAATTAGTATTAAAGTGTTGGATTTCAAACAGTTAAGTTTGGAGACTTTAGTAGCATTTTGCAGTCATCTTCTGTGACATTGTTGTTAATTGGCTGTCAACGTCGTAAAAAAATTTCCATCCATGGGAAGATGAAATATTATGACTTTCAAACTTCTAGGGTCAGCTTTAAGACTTATTAAAAGGATTGTAATCCTATAAATAGAGTTTTTAGCGTATCTTGAAGATATCTTGAGTGTTTAAGATTTCTTGAGTCTTAGTGATCAAGAGGTGATAAAGAGTGATCAAGGTTGAGCAATTGAAGTATCAATTGTGGTTTAGATGTGGTTTAGCATCTTTAGAATTCTGTTATGAGTTCATAACTGAGAAAATACTGTGAGAGTTGTTTTAATCTTGTTGATAATAAAATTTGAGAAATTTCTTGGTGGATGTAGCCCACATTGGGTGAACCACATTAAATCTTGTCTTGTCTTCTCTTGTGCATTATTTATTTATGTTGTTATATTTCTACAAGTATAATTCTGCTAAATAGTTTCCTACTGCTGTGATTTGAGGAATTTTTTCCGCATATTTTTTCACTAATTTCTAACAGTAGCGTCATTTACACCACCCCAAAGAGGGGCAAACATAGACACCTAAAATTTGATTACACATTTTTAATACTAAAATTGTACTAATTGTCCTCATTCTCACCATTTTTGTTATAATTAGAGATTTCATGCCAATTAACTAATTTTCCCCTCGATTTCAGTCAATTAACGACACTTCATCAATTAAATAGTTGTTCCCCTATTTTGTTTGATAATTAATGACACTTCATTAGTTATAATACCCCTCTAATCAATTAACTAAATATTATTAGTTAATTAATCCTTTATAATCTTTAATTTAATCAATAAACCCTCTTATTAGTTAAATACCCCTATTAAATCCTCTAAATCCTACCTATTTCCCTCTAAATCATCTCCAAATAGGTTTATAAGCTTGTTTTGGCCTATTAATTAATCCTAGTTGATTAATTAAATCATCTCCAACTCCCATGAGTTTTTAATTCTAATAAATTCCCTCTAATCATGTTTATCCCTTCTAATTCTACTTTATCTTTTATCCCACATTCTCTAGGTTTCTACCTTCTCTCAAATTGGAAAGCTATATAAAGAACCTACTACCTTCCTTCACACCTTACATAACACTTTTTCTAGTGAATTTATAGGAATATGATAAATTCATTCTCCACCATTCAAGAAGCTTATTGATCTTGCATCCATTTATACTATTTTGCATAGAGTAGTAAAGGAAGATCAATACATGAAAATTTGGCCATATTGGAGAGATCCTTTCCTCTTGTAGGATATAACCATCCTTTGATTTATTTTTAATCTTAGGAGAAATTTACAATCGAGAAGGCATATCCAACTTAGCAAGGAATGGCTTGATGTTTTCAAAGTTTCATTTGGATGCATTAATTTAGTTTTTGTTCTTACATAGCCTTATTACAATGTTTCTATTAGATTAGCTTTGTCATTTAAAACTATTTTGTGTTAGTTTTTCTTAATTATTCTTAGTTTATTTAATATACATACACTTCATCAGAAGGGTCTTCTTCAACAAGTTCAATCAATCCCCTTACCTTCTTCCCTTCTCTCCCTTTCTTCTAATTCTTCATTGTATGCAACCATGGTATTTTTTCCTATTCACTTAATTGACAATATTTATAATTTGTAAAATTATTCTCTCAAAATTATAATAGAGGTACTAAATTTTTCTCTTCTAGGGGAAATTGAAAGGTCACAAGTGAAATAGGAACATGAAGTGTCATGTAGGAGGAGATGAAATGTCAACTTACAAGGTTATAAATTGGGATAGATTCTCCATTCCAAAGGATCCTAAAAATTTAGTTCTTCGTAGCAATGGTGGATTTTGATTTGGGTGTTGAGCTTTGTATCACCAACACATGAAATAAATTTATATTTCTTCCATTTCCCTTTTCCTATGTGTTCATTTATTTTCTCTCTTTTATTCACTTTATAAGCATAGTGATCAAGAAAGAGCTTTGTATCTTTGATAAATGAACCAAAGAACTATGTGTTTGGGTTTGTTCTTCTCACTAAATTTCATCATTTTTATTTCCTCTAATTGAATTTTGAAATACTCCAATTATTGGGTGTGAATTCTTCTTGTGCCTACTCACAATAATAACCTTCATTTTATAATTTATCTCCTTCCCCCTCATTGCTGCAATTTCCTCCCTTGTACCTCATACAATAAATTTTTCATGGGTTCAGTGGAATGTTCTTGTGTGATCCTCAGCCTATTTAGCCATCCCATAACATTTAGATAGGAGCATATTATCTTACATTCAATAATGGGAGTTGCAAAGTTAAATACAAAGGGGTGTAGCCTAGTGAGTGTTGGTGGAAACACCTAATTTGCCACATATGAAAGATTACTTCCCCAAAAAACCTATAGTGGGCCTTGAGCATCCCCACAACATTTTTGCTACCTCAAACCTTGTCCACCTACTTCCCATGATCTATAGGGATGTAATGCTAGTACCTTTACCTTTCCTCTTACGACCTCTCTAGTATGTTTATGTCAGTAAGCTTGTAATTGTAGTACCACTACTAGTGCTAGTCACCCAAACTATCTCAAGACTCTACTCATTAAGTGGGTCTCTACCAATAAAATTAATGCCATATCACCTTGGTAATGGTATCCAAGTACTCTTCCATTGGCCAACTCGGCCACTGACGCACGTTCCTTGTATAGGGTTGTTATATAACATCATCGAGACCCATATATGCTAATTTATGAAATGCTCAAACTACTCTCATTATCGTCCCCTATGCTCACTAAAGTACTCACACAGAATCTGCTACTACCCCCAATGTTGTCCCTTTCAACTGATGTAGTCACAAAATAACACACTTAGTACTACTAATATTATACTGCCAAGTATGTTGGTTAATATATGGATCTCGCATAAGAAAATTATTCACTAATGGCTCATTCCCTATTCCTAGAATCAATTTAGTCAGTCATTTTCATTTAGTGTTTTTCACAGTAATTAGTTACTTGCAAAGTCTTCGTCATCTCTTAGGGAGTCTTAGTTTTCATCTCTAGTCTTTGACTAAGGCACCTAAGAAGGGACTAGGGTGCATATGGGTGTCCCAGTCCTCATTTTTAGGCATCATGGTCTCGGTTGTCCTTGGTTCTAATTTCAAGTTTCAAGGTTGGTATTTGTAATTTTCCCTCTCATTCCCCTACGTACTAGTCGTAATGTCATTCATTAATGTTGAAATTTGAGCAAGAGATCCCTATATAAGCACAACATACTTACTATCTTATGGGTGGAAAATTGCTACTAATGGATAGCTATCTACAAAAGGAAAGGGGATGCATTTTGGCATTATTTACATCACACGCTGCATAGGAAAGGGAAGTCTATTCTATTCCATCCACCATTTTACATTATATCTAGATATTTCTTGTTATCTTTGCATCATTGGTGTTAGGACACCCTAGGCACACCATTACACACACAATCACATAGAACTACATTGGGTCTTATATGTATTACAACACTTAGTTGTAATACCACCATTGTGGCTGCTAAGGATAGTCTGACACCTTAATATACATCTTACTTGTTTTGGGGTTTGATGTTTTGTATGGGGTTTTGCAAGTGAATCTCCATTACATGTTTACGGTGTCATCAGCGAAGGTAGTGAGACATCCATGAGACAAAAGGTGAGTTGTTGCGAAGACCAAGTTACCAACTCATACTCATGTTTCAATTTGTTCTATAAACCAGGGCACCCACTGCAGACCAGCTTGCCAGCATGTGCCCTAATCCTTCCCCAAGCACCACATTCTAGCCAAATTTTTCCCTATTGTAACTTTATAAGGTGTGTTGTGTCACTATTCTACATGTGTACATAATCCCACTCAATCCTAAATTCATTTTTAGGTTATTACCTTTTCCCTCCTGTTGGTATCATGATTTAATCTCCTTCACAACTTGAACAGCATCATGAATTTACACAAGACACTCAAGGGTAGATAGATGATTTGTATGTCATTTATAGCTAGGGAGCACATCTATCTGACTTGTTGGCACTCAAGATTTGAGGGAGTGGATAGCACCTTCAAAAGGATATTGATTTGATCCTCACTATTTTAGGTTGTGCGTATCAACCAAGGCAAGAGAACCTATATTACAGCCCTTGTATGGTAAAGGAGATGGAGATATCCTTGTATTTTACACATTGTATGGAGATGGCCTTGGGAAAAAATGATCAATTATCCATTATTCAAACTCAAAGGAGTTGTCACTATTAAATGATGGAAATGTTTTCAAGACAAGGCTAAGGTTGCTAGAGACATGATAAAATACTGGTATGCTTTATGTATTTTTGTGAATGGATTGTATTCCTTTATTGACACACAATGTAATACAGGGGTAGTATGGGTAGAATGAGTTAGTTTGAATGAAATTTGGTTGGTATATGTTTAGATAATACTAGATAGGAATTACCAACTTCTTTGAGAACCTTTTCAAGAAATTTATAACATCTACACAACAAGAATGCTTTAAGAGGTTTTAAATGCTCCTTCAACCAGGATATGTGCACAAATGGAGGCCCAGATCTACACTCTTCCACACAATCTTTGACAACCTGCTACAAAATCTTAAAGGAAATGTATCAACAAAGTATCCAGAAATCCCTGTTTGATCATGACCTAAGGTACCCCCAAAGGTTTACAAATAATCTCAGTATTCAAGGATAGTAAAATGATTTTAAATCTATTTATCTTCTATTAGATGAAGGCTCTTCTGAATATAAGATTCAAATTCCATTAAACCATAAAAAAAATGAGACCCTGTATGATCAAAGAGATCCTAAACACAAGATTGCAACATGAGCAAGAAACACAAATTGAAAACATTCTAAAACATAAGCATGTACAAACTTTGCCAAGAGATAAAACTAGATAATCCAGAAAATGATCAAATATATCAGTAGGGGAAAGTCATGAGATCAAGCTCAGAGCTTGTTGATGGCTTTACAACTTAAAACCAACTCAACATGATAAGATCTGATGACAAATAGAATTGAAAATGGCTCTCAGGTGGTTTTCTAAGAGAAATGGGCTTCTTCCAGTTTTCCTATGAAATTCTAAATTCTTTCTCGTTCTTTCATTCTCCAAAAATATCATATATAATCTATGTCAGCTTGGATTCTTACTTCCCAAGAAAGGAATATGCTTAAGGGATCAAATTTGTTACAAGAAACCCCATGATTTCATGAAAATGACATCAAAATAAAAAACAATTCATAGGTTGCCAGGGATGCATAAAATCATTACATAAATTTGGATCATTATCCATCCATCGGTCGCATTTTTGTCATTTAGGCATGCCAGCATGCTTTAGTAATCATTTTTCACCTTCTACCTTCATCATTTTACCTCTGTAACTTTTGATTTTTACTTTTCACATTTTTTACATTGGGCCTGAGAAAAAAGGAATCAAAAACATAATAAATCATCAAATTATCTCATGAAAATGGTGCCATTGCACTTAGAAGGCTGAGAGGATGCAAAATCATATAAAATTTGATGCAATTTGATGAAGAAATGATGAATCCAAGTTTTCTGGAGCTCCAATGGCGGCCAAAAGGGTGAATGCACAGTAACCGTTGATTTTGATCAACTTTAAATGCTAGCCCTCCATGTGGAAGATGAGATTCATGAATATTCCGTTTTCGACCTTTGGATAATGCAGACGTGTCAAAAAACCATTGGATCAAGTCCCTATCCTTAAAAATGCATTTACGACCTTTTTGAAATTTGGAAAATTTTGCGAAATTCCTCCACCTGCCTTCTGGGCCTACCACATGTCAAAAGATGGGTCCCATTAAAAACGTGGATAAATTCTTTGAATTTTGATACTTTTTTGAAAAATGGAAAAAATTTCCAGAAATCTCCACGGGCCCAAACATCCGCTCTCTTCCTCACCACGTGGCACTCTCCCATTTGTTGCGGGTTCAAGTTTCCAATTCTACCCGCCAAAATTGCAAAGTTTCAAAACTCTCCTCTGGCTCGCAATCTCCATTTGACTCCTTTGAAAAATTCCAAGTGTCCTTTTTTGGTTGGGTTTTGGAACCTTGGGTCCAATTTTTACTTTTACCATTTGGAGTTAAAAACTCCAAAGTCATCGCAGAACCCGCTACCCCATCCTGACCCTTTGTGGACACGCGTTAGCTCCGGATTAGAGCGGTAAAATGTCACAAAATTCTCCTTCGGCCCCCCTTGTTTGAATTTTTACATTTCTGGACACGTGTCTACCTGTAATTGGATGCGGGCCTTTGGGTCAACAGTTTCCCTTGACACTTTGAGTCAAAAATCACCAACTCCCTCCGCCACCCGCATATCCCCCGAGCCATGTGTCCTTTTCCCATTCGCTGTAGAATTTCAGGCCTAGAATTAACTTTGAGAATTTTACCAAAATGAAAACAAAAAATCTTAAGGAACCTCGACCACCTACCACTCTGTGACCAATCAGAATATGCCACGTAGGCACCTCATTGCAAAAGGCGAAGCCATGGGTCAAAATTTTCCCTTTAGCCAAAATTTTGAAAATTAACAAGTTAGAAATATTTTCCAACCACCCCCAGCCAATATGAACCCACCACATTGCAATAATAATGTGATGATGAATTTGACGGGCTGAGAATGCCCGTCTGACCGTCAAAATGTGGAAAATATAGAGGATTCCCTAGAATTCAAAATTTTCTACAAGGGAGGCATATTTCTTGATTTCAAACCAGCTGAGTCATTCTTTGACCTCATTTTTGACCTTGGGATTGGAAAAACACTTGCACAAACTCGAGATTTGATCAAACTTGAGTTTTTGCATGATTTGGCAAAGGAAAATGACATAGCCCATAAAAATGAAGAAATTAGGGTACAAATGGGGGAAATTTTGGAAAATTATTTCAGAATAGGGCAAAACAATAACACCATGGGAACTTTTGTAGCTTTTTGAAGGTACTCAACTAGATAAACCAAATTGCAGACCACCAACTCAAAAAATAAAACCATTTTTGAGCAAAATTGGACATGGAAAATTAGGGCAAAATATGCAAGCTCAGAATTTGCACTAACATTGGCTCTTGCTTGGGGATGGGTACTCCCAATGAGTGCTACAACAAAAAAATGTAGACCAAGTGCCAAAACCCATTGGGAAAAGGAGTTCAAAAATGGGGTAGCCCAAAAATTTAGAATTACCACCAAAAATAGACTAAGAAAACCACCAGAATGGCTACCAAGGACAAAAGGGCAAACCACACACCAACAAACAGCGAAAAACAAAGCAAGAACAAGGACTATACAAATGTACAATTTGTGCATGCCTCACTTTGGGGATTTAATCCAAGAAAGATTTTAAATGTATGCCATTAATAGGCAGCTCCAACAATTCCCCGCCTAGATCTTTAAGGAAAAAGGTATGCTCACCAATTTTGATGTCAATGGCATAAGGGCCCATCCATAATGCATCAAACTTGCCATGTTTGCCCTTGTCTTCATGCCTACTATCCCATAGAAAAACCAAATCCCCAACATTGAAGGCTCTAGGAGTAACATTCTTATCAAACAATCACTTCAATTTCTCTCTAAATCTGACATGCCTTTGATGGAAAACTCTTCTCTCTTCATCTAACTCAATGATTTGATTAATCCTTGATTCATATGGGCCATGCACTTGATCTTCCAACTGTTGGGAAAACTGAAAACTGGATAATTGCAAGTGTAAGGGCAGAAAAGATTGAGTTCCATACACTAATTCAAATGGGCTCTTACCAGTTTCTCTTTTAGGAGTTATTCTATCAGCCCAAACTGTAAATTTCAATTGCTCTCCCCAATTCTTCTTGTTGATTTCCAAGGTCCTTCTAATGATCTTGAGTAAGTTCTTGTTACTTGAATCAACTTGTCCATTCCCTTGTGGATTTTAGTTTGAAGAATAAGTTAGACTGATTCCATATTCATTACACATTTCCATTAAAGGTTTTGCTCTAAAGCACATGGAATTATCAGATACAATCTTATCTGAAACTCCAAATCTGCATATGATATGATTCAAAAAGAAATCCATTACCACTTGGTGTGTTTCCTTTCTAGATGGAATTGCTTCAACCCACTTTGTAAAATAATCAGTTGCCACAAGGATCCATTTATGACCAGCAGTATAAGGATCTGAAATCTCACCAATGAAGTCCATTCCCCATTGTTTGAAAGGAGCTTCAATTGATACAGGCTGTAAAGGAAGGGATCCTGAATCTTTCATTCTTCCAGAGAAACGTTGGCATCTATCACACTTTCTAACCAGCTAGGTTGTATCTTTAAAAAAAGTAGGCCACCAATAAACAGATCTTAAAATCTTATGTGTTGTCACTCTCCCAGCAAAATTTCCTCCACAAATTCCCCCATAGAAATCAGCAATTAACTTGGGAGCTTCATCTTCAGTTTTGCATTTCAAGAGGACACCTTCAGGGTTCGTCTAAGCCAGCCCAAGGTCTGTTATGATATATTTTTGAGAAGCCAGCTTGAGAGCTCTTTTCTAATTTTTATTCAAGTGACTAGGATAGCATAGGTGCCTAAGGTAGAAGATCACATCTTTTTACCACTTAGAATTTACCAACTTTGCAAGCACATCTATCCTTTCTTCCTCTAGCTGATTCACTTCCACATTTTGCAAGTTGCTCTCAGCCATAAGCTTGGCAAGACCCTAACCTCTTACTAGCTTTTTGGTTTGAATATCCATATCATATTCTTGTAATTTTTTGACCCATCTAAATCTCTTGCTTGATATCTCCATGTCTAATAAGATGTCTTTAACCATGTTGTGGGGAACATAGGAAACAAATTATGAACTCAATATATAAGGCCTGAAAATCTTTGTTGCTTTCAACAAGGAAAACGCTTATTTTTCCATGATTGTATACTTCAACTCAGCTGCATGTAAAGCCTTTCTAAAGAAGGCAATAGGCCTCTCAGCTCCATTCTCATCCTTTTGTAAAAAAAACTGAAACAATAGTGAATTCATAGGCAAAAGAAAAGATTTGGAAAGGCCTCTTATAGTTTGGAGCTTCCAAAACAGGTGCATGCTTGTGATTGGAAGATTCATCTCAGAAAAATTGGAAACAAACCTTCTAATAAAATTGATTTATCCAAAGAAAGATTGGATACCTTTCTTGGTTTCTGGGATAGGTACTTTGATGATTGCCTCCACTCTTTCAGGGTCTATCATGACACCATCCTTAGACAAAATATGTCCTAGAAACTTGGCCTTTTGCATGCAAAATTGACACTTCTTTGGATTAATATAAATTCCATACTCCCTACATCTGATCAGTATCTTCTCTAGGTGTTACAAATGGTCTCCTCGCTGTCTTGAAAAAACAGCCACATCATCTTTGTAGACTGCAATAAACTCATTGATGTAACCAGCAAAGGAACATCCATTTCCCTTTGAAAAGTGGAACCAGCATTCATCAATCTAAAGGGCATCCTTACAAAAACATAAGTTCCCCAAGGCATAGTGAAGGTTGTCTTAAGTCTTTCTGATTCTTTAACAACCACTTGATTGTATCCAGAGAAACCATCCAAAGTAGAAAGCATTTCTGACCCTATCACAAGTTGCAATGTATTTTGCATGTTTGGTAAGTGGTATTTTTCCTTCATGGATGATTTGTTTAGATTCCTAAAATCCACGCAAAGTTTGATGTCTCCATTCTTCTTTCTAACTGGCACAATGTTTGCAACCCAAGATGAATACCTAGTGGGCTGAATGATACCATCATCTCTCAATTTCTTCAAATCTTCCTGAATTTTCATGGAGAGAAGTGGATTAATAGGCCTTTGTCTCTGTCTGAATCACTTAGTCTTGGCCTCAAGTGGAATCTCATGTTGGATCAAATCTTCTCTATATGGTTTTAGCTCTGAATAAGACCAAGCAAGGCAGTCTTGATATTTTTGTAAGAGTTGAGCATAGGACTGCTTTTCCTCTTTGTTGAGATTGCTGCCCAACCAAATATTCCTTGGTTTATCCCTAGTTCCCAAGTTGTGCTCTTCCACATCCCTTGAAGCAAACATGTTCCTATTAATGATGAAATCAGCATTGTTAAAATTTGATTCAAGTGCAACAAGACCTTTAGGAATGGTATTTGTTTTTAATTGTATAAAATCCTTGTCAAACAAAGTTTCTCTCCCTTCATTTATGCATACCATTGGCTCCCAATCAATGTTCTAACCAGAAAACTCACCTTGGCATTGTAAGAACCTCAACACTTGTGCATCATCATCAAATATTTTCCAATGTTTCACATTATCCAGGATAGCTGGCCTTGTTAGCACTTCAATGTTATATTCACAAAAAGGTGAAATGGTACAATTGTCAAATCTAGAGCCAAGTACAGCCAACTTATCAGCAACAGCATTAATACTTCTATCATGATAAACAATGTTAAAGGAATCAAACTGTTATCCAAAATTCACCCCCAGGGTAATTTTGATAACATGCATTAAATTCTCAAGTCCCAGGCAAATAGACTAATTTAGGGCCCAAAAATCATGTTTCTAGGGTCCCTGCATATTTTTCTAACTCTCATGTCCAAGAACAAAAGAGCAAGCTCTGAGAAAGGGTGAAAAAGTTGCAGAAAACAAGCTTGGGCCAGGAAAAATCATGAAAAATGGCTAATTCCTAGTCCTCACAACAGTCGGGACGTGAGGAACATCTGGGCGTGAACTGGCTGAAAAGCCTCCAGGCGGCCCAGGCAGCACTTGGGATAGTTGGACTATGAGGACGCGCGGGACGCGGAAAGGTGAACCGACCGAAGGTTAGAAGAAAATTGACTAACTGCTGAGTGGCACTTGGGACAGTTGGACCGAGAGGACACGAACCGCCCGGATCGGCTGGCGCAAAGAACTTCAATTCAAAACATCTGGGACAGCGGGACACAGAAGACGTGGATAGTCGAGAAATTCGAGAGCCAATCAAATTACGCCATGTCTCATCGGCAGATAAGGGACAGGGAAGCCCATTTCAGGTGGATCAGGAGTTTTTGTCTCAAATAGCACTAGGACAGCCGGGACAGAGGGACACGAGGGACGTGAAAAGCTAGCAGGCCCGAAGACCAATCATATCACGGCACGTGTCACAAGGGGAAAACATCAAGTTCAAAGGGCGAGGTTTCAAGCATTGGCCCAAGCCAATAGGAGTTGGACACGTGTCCAATGTGATAAGGAAGCGTGGAGCTTGGGGAGGAGTTAGAGAATTTAGCAAGAGTTTCGGCCAAAAGGTTAAAAAGTAAAGGAAGACCCAGCACCTCTGTCCTCCAATCAATGCATGCCACGTGTCCCAAGTGACAGGGGCGTGAAGGAAAAGTAAAAAATATTCCAAAATCATAAAAGGTCAAAATTTTCAAGGAAAACCCACGGGTGAGTAGAGGAGAGAGAATTACGCATCCAATCAGTGCTTGACACGTGTCATCCAGGTGGCAGAGCGCGGGAAAAAGTTTCAAAACACATTTTCACCTGTTTCGTGCCCTAAATCTTCAGATCGACATATCTTTCGATCCAGAGCTCAGATTTGCACATTCTTTATATCAACGGAAAGCTTATGAAATTCTCTACATGATTCCAGGGTTAATATTGAATTTTGGTGCAGTCTAGAGAGAGAAAGTTAAGAAACGTCCCTGACGTGTGTTTATGATCAGAAGTGACATTTTAGCGACCAGAATTAATGCAGAATGGGTCGCATTCTCCTGCAATCCAGTCAAAAATGGTAGGGTATGGGTTTGTAAGGTCTCCCATGCCATTTTAATGCATTTTATAGTTGAGGAGGAATGGGATCCCACGTTTTTGTACGTTTCTGTCTCTTGGGCCCGACCCATGCAATGTAAAACCCAAATTTGGCTCATTTCTGAGGGGGGACATTACAAGTTCATTTTTTTTTCTGCCCTCCCTTCTTTTCTTCTCTAGGGTTGAAAATGGAGTTGGAACTCCTCCCCTTCTCTGTAATGGCATTTTTTCCTTTTACTATTGAAATGATGTTCTGTGCAAACTTCTGGAGCAATAAAAAAACGTGTTTTGTGATGCATCTGTCCATCCTTGCTCGTTTTTTTTGTTCTCTTCTTGCCTCTCTTCATTACAGGTATTTGTGCATGTTTGATTACAGGTCTGGAGCTGTGTTCATGGAGTTTTGGGACATTTTCTATGTGAAATCTATCCTTGGGCCTATGATGCGTCTGTCCATCCTTCCCATTGCTCACCTCTCCTTGTTCCACGGCGGTTTTGATAGATGTTCAACATTCTCCTTCTCTGGTGTATCACCGTGTTAGTGTAGGCTTTTGCTGTTTTTCCCTTTTCTCTCTCTCTCTCTCTGTCTCCTTGGCATGGTTAGATTAGGTTTAGATTAGCTTGCCTGCACTAGAATAGCTTGTGGCAGGTAGTTTAGGAGCAGGAACCAACCTCCTCTGGAGATTCCTTTCTCATTTTCATGAGTCCCACACTCAAGAAAGGATTCAATGTTGTGCAATCACATTGAATGCAAGAGTGATCAACCAAGAAGCCTGATCTACATCCAGGGGTGCTGTGAGTCTACAACAACACAAACATTTCAGTCAAGTCCCACATAACATGCTTATATTGTTTCAAACACTAATTTTTTGTAGCATACAGTTTTCTTATTTGTTTGAAAACCAGCTCTGAGTCTCCTTTTGCAACAATATCCTTCACTCCATACTTTCATGCAATTCTTAACCCCAACAACAATGCCTCATACTCAGCAACATTGTTAGTGCATTCAAAATTAAGTTTGAAGGAAAAATCATACTCTTCTGAATTAGGAGAAAGCAGAACTATACCAACACCATTTCCAAATTTGGAGCAAGCTCCATCAAATAGAAAGGTCTAAGGAGAATCTATAATATCAAGACACTTTGATCTGTCCTCTTTTGTTCTTTTACATTAGCAAAACCAATGAAATTCTCAGCATCTACATCAGCAAACAACACTACATAGGAAGCATTGTTGGGATCTTCAATCAAGTGCAACATTTTCTTTTCACCATAGAGTTTGACCAAGCTGCCCTCAATGGGAATAGTAGTAAAAGACATGTCCATCTAAATGCTGCCACCAACACTTGTAGCCCATTTCCTTGACAAAAGCATACCCCATTTCGCAGGGCAGTCAACAATTACAACTTCAAGTTTCAAGTTCTTACCTGGATAGGCTGCAAGTTACACTACTAAACCCTTCACACAACCAACAACTGACACCTCCCTTGAATCCATGGTACTACACTTCCCATAGGCTGTTGTCACTTTGATATCCAACTCATTCATGACTTCTAGAGGCATGACATTACATATGCACCAGAATCAAACATGTAATTGTGAAGTAGCCTATCTTTTATGAGCAAAGTTGTAAAGAATGGATCAACATTCAATTGGGAATCAACCAAGGATGTCCCCAAATATACCTCAGGTGCTTCTCCAAGGTCTTCCACTACTAGTGGTGTTTCAAGGCCAGCAATGATTTGAATAGGAGTCTCAACAACATTTATATTTCTGCTTGGGGTGATCTTTTATTCTTTCAATCCCAAGTACTCAAATGATCTCTTCTTATGCTCAAGAATTATAAGCAATTCAATAATTGGAACACTCACTTTTATTTGGCTTAGTACCTGGGCTATATCTTATGGAACATTCTTTGGAAAAATAGCATTGGAAGGGATACAAGAAGATCCATCAAATGGCAAAGGATTCTTGGTAGCCTAGGCATGATGAGGACTGATATTTTTGCATGGGACAACAGGGTTCTTGGCAAGTATTTATTTTCTATTATTATATTTTGGAATTCTTGTGAGCAAGGGTATCTTTGGCTTGGCTTGAGGACCAGCTCCTCTAACAATTTTACTTCTAATATTATACTCTTTCTCTTTACCGACCACATCATTCATTAACAATTGTCTATCTTCCTCTGAAGGGATAGCACCATCATACTTTTTGATCATCAAGGCCCTTAGATATTCAAAGTTATTATTAGGAATTTCAAAGGCTTGAACTACATCTACATCATGATCTTGAGGAAGAAAAAGAAGTGGTACCCTCTTTATGCAATCCCAAAAGGTTGCATTTTTCCTTGCACTTATCACATTTGTTGATGTTGCTACTTGTTGTGAGATTGAAGAGATGCCCATCATATAAATGTAATCATCCATTTCATCTTCATTATCATCTTCAACAACTTGCTATTCCATTTCACATGGAGGATGAGGAAGAAAACATCTATCACACCAATCCATAACAGCAATTTCTTGAATAGCAGCAACTCTTGCAGTTAGAGGGTCAGGCACCACTCTATTTTCACGTGCTTGGGGTTGTCTATTTGTAGATCCAACAGGCCCTTTACCCTTGTCAGCAAACCTCTACTCATTCCTATGGTGATTTCCAAATCTATCTTTTGCCTGCTGCCTAGGCTAACCTTGTGAAGTCTACCCAATTCCCTTCTCAGCTCTTGCCAACTTGTATGAGATTTCTTCGACAGCCCTTGCCAAAGTCTTGACAACATCTTCTAAATCAGCAACCTTGCTAGCTTGAGGCTTCTTAGGGTTCACCAGCTTCACACCATCCCTCTTAAGTGGTTTACCAATAGCTTTAATATTATTTTCAATTTGAAGTGCCATGGTAAAAGCTTGTCTCAAGTTTGTAGGATTTTTGTCTCTCGAGTAATAGGCTGCCTTTTTATCAAATGCATCTACATATTTGATCAGACAAGATTCATCATAAGGCCTCAAAATGATAGGCAACCTTCTCAATGTTTTGTTAAATCTTGTATTGAATTCATGGACTGTTTCATTAGGGTTTTTGTTGATATTCTCAAACTCAGACAAAAGAAATCTAGGATCAGTCCTGTCACCATATTGCAACCTAAATGCATTTTTCATTTCAGTCCATGAATCAATAGAATTATTAGGTAGAGATTTGTACCAATCCCTAACATCTTCTTCAAGTGTATGAATAAACAACTTAATATACACATCTTCAAACTCTATCTCAAAATCTTCCATCATATTATCAAAAATTTTGAGATGATCACTAGTGATGGCATTGTTACCTTGGAATTTTGACAACCTATTTCTGACATCTTGTGGGACAGCATTTGGGTAACCATCCATTCCTCTAAAATTTATGGCACCAAAGGTGTTAACAAAAAATGGGGGTCTAGGCTGAGCCATATTGTTTGGTGGGAGTGATCTTGGAGGTGAAACAAGCTGGTGAGGAGTACAATATCTTTGGGGCTCAAGAATGTGATTCACAAGACTGGTATCTTCTAAGTGTTGATCTTCTTGGAAAGTTTTACTTGAATTAAAACACAGAGGGGTAGACTGGAGAAGGAACTTACCAGGTACAGCAGAAGGACCTTCACCAGCTGAGGCAAACAAGTTTATAAGAGGATTTCCTGAATCAGAATCACTTGAAGAAGAATTATAGTCCTCTACCAAAGGCTCATCGCTCTCACCAATGGCTATATCTTTATCTTATGTCTGACCTTTAACCACTTTCCAAACTATTATCCCTTCCAACTCTAAATTTCTCAAGTCTGAGAACAATTTTTTAGCAGAGTCTTTAAGAGAGATCGTCTTCCCTCCAGTTTAGTAGAGATCAATAGCACAAAAATAAGTGATAGAAAACTCCAGACACCGGTATTTTTAAAATCAAATCAGCATGTAGTCTCCAATAAGGAGTTTCACCTTATTTGTGCAAGAATTCTCTAAAATAATTTTTCAAACATTTTCTAGCACTAAAAACCTTACATAGCCTTACAAATCAGACCTTCTTCTTCTTAGATCAATCAATCACTATGCAACCAAAGTGTATGAACTGCTAGGAAATGGAAATGGGGAAAACAAAACATGAAACCCTTGTTTAAAAACTTGCAGATCTGAAGCATAGAATGATATTTTAACAATGTAGCAGCTCATAAACTTGAATACACAAATGCTCAAACTCTTCAAACACTTCAAGAACACAAATAAATTCCAATAAATCCCTAGCAGTGGCGCCACTTGGGTGTTGGTATCCAAATTTAATCTCCTTCACAACTTGAACAACATCATGAATTTGCACAAGACACTTAAGGGTAGATAGATGATTTGTATGTCGTTTGTAGCTGGGGAGCACATCTATCTAAATTACTAGCACTCAAGATTTGAGGGAGTGGATAGCACCTTAAAAAGGATCTTGATCTGATCCTCACTATTTTAGGTTGTGCCTATCAACCAAGGCAAGAGAACCTATATTGCAAGCCTTGTATGGTAAAGGAGATGGAGATATCCTTGTATTTTGCTAAAATCTGTTCATGATTGAGTTTTACTTGAATTCGGAGTTGTTCTTCATGCCTGAACTACCAACATTCTTTTACCAAATACATCCAATCCGTGAATTTTAGTGTGGGAATCAAATGCTCTTGATGTGGAACAAATATCAAGTAGTCAGAACTACACTCTTCTACACCTTAAATTGTAATAGATGTCAAACTGATACCATGGAAGAAGTTTGCAATAAAAATTAGATCCAAATATGTTGCACAACTGAAGACTGAAAACACATAAAAAATATCCAGTACCCCAATATTCACGACTGGATTTATTGTTGCACATGCAATTTATACTTTTGTTTTACTTCCAGATTTGTTGACATGTTTTGCCTCAATCTTGGAACATGTTGCATACTTGTGTAGGAATCAAACTATATTGTCCACTACTTGGATTGCCAGCTTTTGTGCCATAATATTCTATAATAAACATTATTTGTTTATAATCCTCCAATGATTTTGATGCACCTAATTGCTTATCAGGATTTATTCTTTCCCCTTCACTCTTTTTCATTTAGCTCAATGCAGAGACCAATGAAGCACAACATACAACTATAAAGAAAGATACTGAATCAATATACACTTTCAAAAATATCTATGCTGAAATAATATAGACTGCACCTGATATATATGTCACTACGGCATAGAAGAAGACTCTAGCTTAAATCATAAAGGAATAGAACAATGATAAATAATTGACAGAGTCACATGGACAATTGTATCAATACATTGATATGGATTAAGTTGGAAATGAATCAATTTCTCACTTAATTATCACATTACCAGGGCAACCAGAAATTTGGAGAATCCCTTAAACAACTTTAGCACTCCATGAAGCAATCGGATCTAATTTCTGTCAGCAGATTCACCTGCTCTGAAACCAAATGTAAGTGCAGCAACAGATTTACACATGAAATAACACACAATAATATTATATTTCTCTATCTCTACACAACATGTTTGGCTAATATATAGCCAATACAATAGAAGAACTACTTCCTAGAAAATAGGAAGTCAACAAACAACTTACCCGTTTATAATTTTACGGGTACAACAAAACTCTATAATAATATATTGTTGAAACAATATATTATAACAATATGAGTTGTAATACCAACTCAATTATATCACATAATTATAATCTAACATTTATAATAATGTGAGCACTAATAACATGAAATCCTAACAGAGCCTTCATCTGATAGAAGATAAAAAAATTTAAAATCATTTTGTTGTCCTTGAATACTAAGATTATTTGTAAACCTTTGGGGGTACCTTAGGTCATGATCAAACAGGGATTTCTAAATACTTTGTTGATATATTTGGTTCAAGATTTTGTAGCAGGTTGTCAAATATTATGTGGAAGAGTGCAGATCTAGGCCTCCATTTGTGCACATATCCTAGTTGAAGGAGCATTTAAAACCTCTTGAAGCATTCTTGTTGTGTAGGTTTTACAAATTTCTTGCAAAGGTTCTCAAAGAAGTTGGTAATTCCTAGCTTGTCTTGTCTAAACATCTCACAACAAAATTTCATTAAAAATAAGTCATCCTACCCATACTACCCCTGCATTGCATTGTGTGTCAACAAAGGTATACAATCCATTCAAAAAAATACACAAAGCATACCAGTATTTTATCATGTCTCTAGCAGCCTTAGCCTTGTCTTGAAAATATTTCCATCATTTAATAGTGGCAACTCCTTTGAGTTTGAATAATGGATAATTGATCATGTTTTCCCAAGGCCATCTCCATACTCTGGTGATGAAATCAAATATTTATGGTACCATTGCAAAGATATTTAAAGCACCTTTCCAACGCATTTTTTGGTTTTTAAAATGGAGCTTTGGTTGTCAAATTATCAGCAAATCATTCTCTCACTTCAATGAAGCCATGCATTTTCGGTGTTACCTGACATCCAGAAAATAGAGTGTTTCACATTGTGGGAGGAATACCATATAATAAACAATGTGCAGACAAATGAGCTTCATATCCAAACCCGGCTGAGCTAGCAGCATGTTACTGGAGGATGGAGGCATCGGAGGCTAGAGGTCAGACAACGAACTCTCATCAGTCACCAACGATGGGGCCGCACAAAGCTATGGTGGCACATTTTGTGGTGTGAGTGTTCTTTCAGTATTTTATGTCTAGCATGATTCTTTTTCAGTGTTCCTGTTATGGCTTGAATAAGTGAAATGTTCACATTGAGGGGGGGAACATGGTCTCAATGTTCCATTTTCTCTTTTCATATTTGTTATCAGTGATCAGTGTTTCCTACATAATTCCCTAAAGGAAAAGCATAGTGGACAGATGAAGGCACAAGGAAAAGAAACATCATGATATTGAGGTTGTTGGTTGTCCTTTAAAACCATCCCTTGTTGAGGTTATTGGTTTTCATGTAAAACCATCCTTGTTGAGGTTGTTCATTGTCATGTAAAACCATCCATGTTGAGGTTGTTGGCTGTCCTGAAAAACCATCCAAATCATGAGCACGCACGAGTGGCACGTTGCAAAGTAAGTGCAATTGTTTTTCTCCCATGTTCACACTAAGGGGGGGAATGTTAGGATTTCATATTATTAGTGCTCACATTATTATAAAAGTTAGATTATAATTATGTGATATAATTGAGTTGGTATTACAACTCATATTGTTATAATATATTGTTTCAACAATATATTATTATAGAGTTTTTTTGTACCCTTAAAATTATAAACGGGTAAGTTGTTTGTTGACTTCCTATTTTCTAGGAAGTAGTTCTTCTATTGTATTGGCTATATATTAGCCAAACATGTTGTGCAGAGATAGAGAAATATAATATTATTGTGTGTTATTTCATGTGTAAATCTGTTGCTGCACTTACAGGCTCTTCTAAATATAAGATTGCAAATGCCATTAAACCATCAAAAAGAAATGAGACCCTATATGATCAAAGAGATCCAAAACACAAGATTGTAATATGAGCAAGAAACACAAATTGTAAACATTCTAAAACATAAGCATGTACAAACTTTGCTAAGAGATAAAACCAGATAATCCAGAAAATCATCAAATATATCAGCAGGGGAAAGTCATGAGAACAATATCAGAGCTTGTTGATGGCTTTACAACTTGAAACCAACTCAGCATGATAAGATTCGATGCCAAATAGAATTAAAAATGGCTCTTAGATGGTTTTCTTAGAGAAATGGGCTTCTTCCAGTTTTCCTATGAAATTCTAAATTCTTTCTCGTTATTTCATTTTCCAAAAATATCATATATACTCTATGTTAGCTTGGAGTCTTGCTTCCCAAGAAAATAATATGCTTAAGGGATCAAATTTGTTACAAGAAACCCCATGATTTCATGAAAATGACATCAAACTGAAAAACAACTCACAGGTTTCCAGGGATGCATAAAATCATTACATAAATTTGGATCATTATCCATCCATGGGTCACATTTTTGTCATTCAGGCATGCTAGCATGCTTTAGCAATTAGTTTTCACCTTCTACCTTCATCATTTTACCTCTGTAACTTTTGATTTTTACTTTTCACATTTTTTACATTGGGCCCAAGCAAAAAGGAATCAAAAACATCATAGATCATCAAATTAGCTCATGAAAATGGTGCCATTGTACTCAAAAGGCTGAGAGGATGCAAAATCATATAAAATTTGATGCAATTTGATGAAGAAATGATGAATCCAAGTTTTCTGGAGCTCCCATGACAGCCAAAAGGGTGAATGCACAATAACCATTGATTTTGATCAACTTTAAATGCTATCCCTCCACGTGGAGGATGAGATTCATGAATATTCCCTTTTCGACCTTTGGATAAGGTGGGACATGTGTCCAAAAATCATTGGATCAAGTCCTTATCCTTAAAAATGCATTTCCAACCTTTTTTAGATTTGGAAAATTTTGCAAAATTCCTCCGCCTACCTTTTTGGCCTGCCACGTGTCCAAAGGTGGGTCCCATTGAAAATGCAGATCAATTCTATGAATTTTGATACTTTTTTGAAACAGAATATTTTGTTTCAAAAATCTCCATGGGCCCAAACACCTGCTCTCTTCCTCGCCACGTGGCACTCTCCCATTTGTTGTGGGTTCAAGTTTCCAATTCTACCCGCCAAAATTGAAGTTTCAAAACTCTCCTCAGGCCCGAACTCTCCATTTGATTCCTTTTAAAAATGCCACGTGTCCTTTCTTGATTGGGTTTTGCAACCTTGGGTCCAATTTTTACTTTTACCATTTGAAGTTAAAAACTCCAAAGTCATCGCGGAACCCGCTGCCCCATCCTAACCCTTTGTGGACACGTGTTAGCTCCATATTAGAGTGGTAAAATGTCACAAAATTCTCCTTTGGCCCCCCTTGTTTGACTTTTTACATTTCTGGACATGTGTCCACCTGTAATTGGATGCAGGCCTTCAGGTCAACAGTTTCCCTTAACACTTTGAGTCAAAAATCACCAACTCCCTCCGCCACCCACATATCCCCCAAGCCACGTGTCCTCTTCCCATTCGCTGTGGACTTTCGGGCCTAGAATTGACTTTGATAATTTTTCCAAAATGAAAAAAAAAAATCTTAAGGAACCTCTGCCACCCGCCACTCCACGACCAATCAGAATGTGCCACGTAGGCACCTCATTGCAAAAGGCTTAGCCATGGGTCAAAATTTTCCCTTTAGCCAAAATTTCAAAAATTAACAAGTTAGAAATATTTCCCGAACACCCATAGCCAATAGGAACCTGCCACGTTGCAATAATAATGTGATGATGAATTTGACAGGCCGAGAACACCCGTATGACCGTCAAAACGTGGAAAATACAGAGAATTCCCTAGAATTCGAAATTTTCAACAAGGGAGGCATATTTCTTGATTTCAAACCAACTGAATCATTTTTTGACCTCATTTTCAACCTTGGGATTGGGAAAAAACTTGCAAAAACTTGGGATTCGATCAGACTCAATTTTTTGCATGATTTGGCAAAGGAAAACAACATAGCCCGTAAAAATGAAGAAATTAGGGCACAAATGGGGGAAAATTTGGAAAATTATTTCAGAATAGGTCAAAACAATAACACCATGGGCACTTTTGTAGCTTTTATAAAGTACTCAGCTGGATAAACCGAATTACAGACCACCAGCTCGAAAAATAAAACCATTTTTGAGCAAAATTGGACATGGAAAATTAGGGCAAAATATGCAAGATCAAAATTTACACTAACACCTCCTATTTCAATTATTTCATTTCATTTAAAATATCAAATAAATTATTTAGTATTTACATTCCATTTTATTTCAGTTATTACATTGCTATACTTCTTAGATTAACTTCAAAAATTCATATTTTAGTTTATCATTTTGGTGAACCCATACTTTAGAACATTTTTTTCATAGGATCCGCTTCAAACCCTAATAGCTAAGGATAGTTCATCTTCTTCTCATCATCATGTCTCATTTTAGTGTCAATCCTATCTATGATGAGGGTCTCATCAGTGAGCTCACAGATCTCTATAATAATCCTACTATGTCAGATGATATTCAACAACTCTTAGACGGTAAACATTATGTGCCTAATAGTTTTGAAGACTATCCCATTGGCATTAGTATCATCTCAAATCTAGTTACTTTTATTCATTTTACACCATGTTTTACGGCTACTAATGATCCTCCATCTAATATTTCTAAGGAGATTCTAGATGATTCTCTAATCAATTAAATGCTTGGTATTGAAAATTACCCACATGTGCGTACTCATTATTTTTCTCTTAGTCAAACCACTGTTATAGTTCCATCTCATGATTCTCCTATTTATGATATTGCTTCTCATTAATCATCACATACTAGTTCCTATTATCTAAATAACTCTCCTAGTTATTTGGACAACTTGTATACATCTTCTGGCTCTGAGCTCTTCATTGTAAGATTATGTGCACTCAAGTTCACTTGACACATTCCCTTGGTTGCATTTCCCTGCATGCTTCCCCTTTTCCCCTTTAATTTTCCTCTTTCTCTTTGTTCCACTCCTCCCTTTTTCACATCCTATGTGCATTCACCTTCTTCCTATCATTTGTTTTATCTTACATGTGCACCTTGCACTTACTTCAATCAGCTAAGTCCCTCACCCTTGCACGCGCCCAAACATTAATTTATAACAATTTTTCCTTGACCATGCATTCTCCACTCATAATTTTGCCTCATTTCCTTACACACATTGCGTTCACCTCCCTCTTGTCTTCTTCTTGCACCTCATTCTTCCATGTGCATACCTTTGTGCCGTCCTTTATGCCATTCTATGCCACATCATTCTAACATGCTTGAGTGTGCCACACGTGACCAATCAAAGCATGCTAATAGGGCGTCCGATCCTTGCAATAAATCAATGAGTGACACATGGTAGAAATGACAAAACATTTACACAGTTGGTCATCTTTTCATCCAATCTGTGTGCATCACATGTCTTGCATGCCTAAACAGCTCTAACATCTTCTGGTAGCCATATCTTTTTCTACAAAGCTCTTATTGGCACGCACCTAGGATCAATCAATAGCTTCTAACATGGGCTACAATGTTAAACATTCAAATTCAAATTCTTGGTAGATCTGGTAAGTGAGAAATGGGAAAATGTCTTTCTAGGAATTAATGAGTAGATTTGATTGCTTCAACCACCTATATTGATATGATTCACCCTCCATACTTCTCCAACATGCCAAACAAACCTAGGGAAATGCATTTGACATATTTTCAGTCAGATTTGTAGGCATTGAATGCTTCTTGTTGGTGGTTACATTTAAAATTTTTTTTTTCCCTCCTCTCTTCTTCTTAGACACTTTTGATCCTTATGCACTTTTCTAAGGACTTCATATTTTCTATGTTTTAAGTTGTAGACCTCTAGATCTGGCTCTTGCATGTGGATATTGGCCTCTTTCATCATTATAACAGCTCTCTACATTTATGGAAGTAATAGAAGTGTTTTTTTGTGACTATTCTCTTTCCTAATATGTTTTTATTCATTCTTCATGCCTTTTCTTTTGAATTGTGTTCTCGTTGTGATATTCTATGTCCTTTGCAGCTCCTTATTTAGTTGTGTTCCATGAAACTGATCTGGTAAATATATTTTAAGTTGTGCTACACATGCCTAGATTTATTTCACACATTTCCCTTCATTTTCACTAAGAACAGATAGTGTTCATCCCTCTTTTCTGGTGCTTTCACCTTTTAGTGTAGATTTCCTTTCATGTTATCCTTCTATCCCTGGTCCCTTGGCATTGTTAACTAAGATTTCCCTTTCAACACTAGGAGTAGCCGTAGCACTAGAAATAGATAGAGGAACCGGCATTCTCCAGAGATCCATCCCAAACACGCAAGGTCTCACAACTTGAGAACAGTTCCATTATTGTCACAAATGACTCAATTCTTCCATATCCAAGACACGGGTGCAAGTTTGACAACCAATTTTTTCTAACACACCCAGTGGGACCAGCAATGTAATCTTAAATTTCATATTGCTAAGTTCTGGTGTGTGGAGTTTGTATTTCTAACCTTTGGAGGCTTATTTCAACACATCTAGTGAATCCCAACATTTTCAGATCTCTATTTTAGCAGCCCCGAGTGCCTTTCATGAGAAGAGTGCATACAAGGAGAAGTACAACAGCTAAATATTCTTTTTAATACCTCCAGTTATCCTTGAGAAGATTTCATTCTAGAAATTCTACGTACATATCTCCATCTCTAGCGCATCGTTCCCATTCAACTCTTCCTCACAGTAGACAGCTAGCATGCCCTGCAATGGCGCATCAAACACCTCCTCCATTAAGGAAATTTTCTAACTTCTCTGGAGGAATTCCCTTGGTTCTGTCCATGCAACATGACATGTTAAATGGAATGCTCAAAAGTATTCCATACTTTATTCATGAGAATCAAGTCACCCCTCAGGAGCATATCCAAGATGTAGCAAGCGTATGTTCACTCTATTTGATCACGCATGAAGATGTAGCAGTTGGGCTACTTGTGGCCTCTTTCAAAGGAAAAGCGCTTCAATGGTACTGAGGATTGAGACTTGGATCTATTACCACCTGGGATAATCTTGGAACAACTCTTTACAATTATTTTGAAGATAAGTCAAATCACTTATCTCTAGTAGAGTAACTGACAATAACAAATAGGGTGCCCAATGAATAAATGTCTGATTTCAACATCATATTTCAGAAGACTTGGGACATAATCCCTCTTGTGGTAAGACATACAGCCCATCATGTTTTTTGTATTACCTAAAGGCATTGAACATTTATATCTTAGTGATTATTCAATCCATGGGAGGTAGGACTTTACTAGCTACTTATAATATTGCAGTAAGGGCAGAAAATAGTCTTATTCAGGCAGGAAAGATAGCTCCTAGACCACATATGCCCTTGTTCCAAAAAATGTCGCAAGCACCTCAACCTTCAGTTTCCCATGTTCATGTCCCTAAGAGAAGCATGAAATTAGTTACATCAAAATCCTACTCTCTAACATGGAAAAGAATTAAAGACCCTGATTAGAAATTTTCCAAACAAGGTCATATCACTAGAGAACAGGTGCAATCCTATAGAGGCATTTATAATCAGGTGCATAGTCAAAGCAGTCAGCCTTGGCAGAATCAATGTGGAAACCAAAGATATGTGGCCAACCAAGAAGAATGAAATATGGAATGCTAATGCACATTTTTCCTTACAAGTTGTTCCTCTCGTGCCCTCTCTTCCAGCACCCAATACAACAAGTCAGGCATTTGTTCCAATTTAGGAAAAAATTGGCACATGAGCTAGAGTGGTGCTTCCCTTGAAACATGCCTCATAGTCAATATTATTGTGCCAAATTTACACATGTGCAATCCTACATGATCCAAAATGCTTCCACATGTGATCCTTCAACAAGTGCTTCTGAAATGCAGAGCCAAGAAGGGCTAAAAGTTCATCATGATTCTAATCTGATGTTCTTTAGCACTAAAAAATTTTGTGCAATCAACCAAGATGCAGAGGAAATAAGCATACCACGTGCCCAAGTTGTGGACAACACAAGGTAAAAGAATAGAATGCTCGAATCTAGAATGTAGAACACAATTCTAGCAACATAAGTAGACAAAAAAAAAGTAGAAAGATATAGCCAGCGCATTCATTGGTAAAAGCACTCAAGTCCCTATACAAGAGGCTCCTCACAAAGATCCTCCTAAAGTAGAAAATGCCCATCCTTTGGTATTTCAAGCCTTAACTTTGGCTAAAGCTCATTCTTTCATGCCTAAATAGTCAAGAAACGATGTTGTTGTACCACAAATGTGTAGGTCAGTAGGTCTTCCATTTAGCATTGTGGACTAGATGAAGAAGACAAATATAAATGTCATAATGTGGGATGCCCTAACCATTCCATCCCAGTATAACCTATTACATGAGGCCCTATCCCAACTTCCACATGTTAATCCAACTATTCACAAGTTGTGCACTTTTATCAACATCTACTAAGAAGAGGAGAAGCAAGTAAGTAAATTTGTTAAAACCCCACCCTTTTACATGTCCTTGATCATAGGTAAACATCTTGTCCATAACTGCGTGATTGACTCAGGCACTAGTAATTTTTTCATGCCTAAGAGGATTGTTGATGTCTTAGGTCTTAAGTATACCCCCCTGACAGAAGGAGTCCTACAACTTGATGGTTCAACCGTCACTATCCTAGGGATCATCAAAGATCTTGAGTTAACCCTTCATGCATTCCCAAGCCTCACCATAACTCAAGATGTATCTATCATTGATTTACCTCCTTTTTTTCCATATGTCTATCAAGAGAATTTACTACTAAAGTGCATGGTTACTTATCTTTTGATTGGTCTCATATGTTACTCAAGATAAGGTATGGTGCCTAGTTTACCATAAAATCTAAGCCTATACTTTCCTATCATGTAGAGTCATATGTCCCATCCCCTCTCTAAGCCAGTTGTTTAATCTAAGAAGAACCAACTTTAGTTCTTGAAGAGCATCCTATTCCACCTTCTATTCTCAATCTAGTACTTGATGAGTGGGTAGAGAGGCACCATAAATTTGACCCATATGTTGTGTTGGTGCAAATTCTATGTTTGCACACTTTGTCTTAATTTTCTATATCCTCTTTTTTGCTCAAATGTTTTATTTGCTCAAGTGAGTGATCTGTAAGTCGTTTTACCCAATTGAATGCCTTTGAATTTCTCACATTGTCATGATTTTTCCATAAAGTGAAGCAAATTTCCAACATCCCCTCTTTTGTGCCCTAATTTATTCTTCTTCTTTTTGGGGGGCTGAGCTATTTTCCCTTTGTCAAATTCATGCAAAAAATTAAAGTGGATCGAACCTGAGCTGTTTGCTATTAAAATCTCATTCCCCAGGCCTAAATCATTGTCAAATCATGTTTCATTGGATTAAAAACCAAAAAATCTACCTTCCTTGTGAAAAAATTCAATTTCAGAGGCATCCCCCATGTTTTTGCATTTTGACGGGCATACGGCATGTTCTACCCATCAAATTTATCATTACAACATTTATGCTGATGTGGCAGGCTCTCATTGGTCGGGATATGCGGAAAAATCATTGCTAACATGTCATTTTTTGAGCTTTTTGCAAAGGGAAAATTTTGACCATGGCCCCACAGTGCTGCAGTGATGTTCCTACGTGGCACGATTTGATTGGTTGATGGATCGGAGGGTGGTGGGCCACACTTAGGAAATTTTCTTCCATTTTGGAAAATTTCTTAAAATCAAATTTTTTCCTGAAGGCCCGCAACAAATGGCATTATGACACGTGTCCAGGAAGGTTAGGCGGGTGGTAGAGGTCACTTAAAAATTCTTGACTTCATTCTTTAAAATTTCTCAAGGTTGAATTTCCACCTGAAGTCCCATGGCGAATAGGAAAGTGACATGTATGCAAGGAGGTCGAACTAAAAAAGCAGGGACTTGGAAAAATTTGAAGTTTTTTGGCTTCAAATTGCTAGGGGAAAAAATTGAAAAATATGCCCACACCCAATGAAAAGTGGACATGTGTACAAGAAAGGCCATGTGGGGGATGGCGGAAGTGTTAAAAAACTTTGAAGTTTTAACTTCAAAATGCCAAAATTAAATTTTTTTCCCGAAGGCCTGTGACCAATAGGAGGGAGACACGTGTTCGGGAGGAGAAATGTTAATGGGGGCCGAGGAAAATTTTTGTGAATTTTTTCCCTTGGTATAAACGGAAAAAAATGAAGATTGGCTCCATAGCTAATCATTTTTTAACACATGTCAAAAAGGTGATGGAGGTTCAGGTGGCGGGGAAGAGTTTCAAAATTTTACAAATTTGGTGAAAAATTAATCCGTGGAAAATTTGGAGGTGTTCCCTGCAGCCAATCGTGGAGAGACATGTGGCATTGTTAAAAAAGGAAAAAGGAAGAGTGTGGGCCTACAAAGGATTTTGTGCTCATGGAGGACTGAAAGCAAATTGGATGGGTCGGCTCCACATCAAATGGGACACCGACACGTGGCAGAAGAGCAGTGGGTGTTCGAGGGTGCGGAGAATTTTGAGAAAATTTTCCTTTTCTTAAAAAAGTGGAAAAATTCATCAAATTGGCCCGCGGTTTTGGTGGAGGCCCACATGAGGACACGTGGCACGTCTAGGGGGCTCGTGTGGAAAATATTCAAAATTTTCTTGAAGTCAAAAAGGGTTTAAAATGCATTTTTAGGATTGGGGGCCAGCCCCAATCGTATTTGGACACATGTCCCACCTCATCCAAAGGGAAAAAAGGGTATTTTCAAGGGAATATTCAAGATCTGATCTGACACATGGAGGGTAGAGATTTAAAGTTGATTTTTAATCAACGGTTGTTGTGTAATTTCATTTTTGGGTGCCATGGAAGCTCCAGGAAGCTTGGAATCATCGTTTCTTCACCAAAATGCATGAAATTTTATATGATTTCACATCCTTTCAGCCTTCTAAGTGCAATGGCATCATTTTTATGAGCTGATTCGGTGCCCTATTTTTATTTTTTGTGAAATATTTTCGCAGCCTGTGTAAAACACGTGAAAAGTAAAAAAATTAAAAGTTACATAGTTAAAAATGATGAGGGAAAAGGGTGGAAAATGATTGCAAAAGCATGTTGGCACGGTGGAATGACAAAAACATGACCCTGGGATGGATAAGGATCTAAATCCATGCAATATTTTAAAATATTTGTGCATCTCTGGCATTTTGCGAGCTGTTTTACAATTTTATATCTTTTTTCATCAAATGGATAGAGTTTTGTAATAAATTTGATCCCTTTGGCATATTCTTTGCTTGGGATGCAAGGATCCAAGCTGGTAAGGGATATATGATGTATTTTGGAGGCATTTTGTAGAGTCGGTTGTGAATTTTGGAGAAAGAGAGAAGAATTTTAAGGAGAAAAACTGGAAGTGTTCTATTTCTTTTGGAGAAACTACTTGAGGGGCATTTTTTATTCCTGTTTGCATCAAATGTTCATCATGTTGAGTTGGTTTCAGCTGTAAAGCCATAATCAAGATTTGAGATTGTCTAAATAACATTCCCTTGCTGATATATTTGATCAAATTCTTGGATCAACTTGTTTTATCTCTTGGCAAAGCTTGCGTACACTTATATTTCAGTATGTTTTCAATTTGTGTTTCATGCTCATGTTGCAATCTTGTGTTTAGGATCTCTCTGATCATACAGGGTCTCATTTCTGGTTGATGGTTTAATGGCATTCGCAATCTTGTATTCAGAAGAGCTTTCATCTGATAGAAGATAAACATATTTAAAATCATCTTACTGTCCTTGATTAATGAGATTGTCTGTAAACCTTTGGGTGCACCTTAGGTCATGATTAAATAGGGATTCTTGGATGCTTCATTGGTATTTTTCTTCAAGCCTTTGTGGCAAGTTATCAAATTTTGTATGAAATAGTGCAGATTTGGGCATCCGTATGTGCACACATCCTGGTTGAAAGAGCACTTCGAATTCATTGAAAAATATTTGATGTTTAGGTGTTGTAATTCATTTGCAAAGTTTCCCAAACAAGGTGATGACTTCTAACTACTCTTATCCCAACATCTCTCATCATAATATCATTTTAAAATAACTCATCCTATCTACAATACCCCTGCATCTGCATTGTGTGTCCACAAAAGAATTCAATCCTTTCACTAAAATGCACAAAGTTGATCAGGGTTTAATCATGTCTTTAGCAGCTCTAGCTTTGTTTTGAAAACATTTCCATCATTTAGTAGTGACAACTCCTTTGATTTGGATAATGGATACTTGATCATGTTTTCACAAGGCATCTTCTATGTCATATGCAAAACATAAGGATATCTCCATCTCCTTACCATATAAGAGATGCAATATAGGTTCTCTTGCCTTGGTTGATAGGCACAACCTAAAATAGTGAGGGTTAGATCAAAACCCTCATGAAGGTGCTATCCACTCCCTCAATTCTTGAATGCAAACAAGCAGATAGGTGCATCCTCGGCTAAAAACAACATAGAAGTCATCTATCTATCCTTGAGTGTCTTGTGCAAGTTCTTGATATTGTTCAAGTTATGAAGGAGATTAAATCTGGATACCAACACCTGAGTGGCACCGCTGCCGAGGAGTTTTTTAGAATTTCTTGGTGGTTTTGAAGTGTTTGAAAGGTTTGAGAATTTTTGTGATCAATTATTTGAGCTATTGCATTCTTGAGATATCATTTCATACTTCAGATCTTGATGTTTTGGGTAAAAAGATTTCAAGCTCAACCTACTCTTCTCATTTACTAGCAATTTATATGATTTAATTAAGAAGAAAATCTGAATTTTAAACCCTTGCAAAGTTTTCATTCATAGTATACATTTGACAGAATATTTTAGTACTTTGTTGCACAACTAAGGTGGAAATCCTTAGTGGAAACTCCATGCTGTTGGGATCTTGAAATACCAGTTGTCTAACACATTTCTGTCATTTGAAATTTTGTGTTTAAATCTATCAAGCTTGAGGGAAGGAGATCCCTCTTCATCAAGTACTCTTCTAAGAAGTTTCTCACTGAATCAAAAAGCTCAGAACTAGAAGGAAGAAGAGTGTGGAAATTGGTTGATGATTTGGTTGCAAAGAAAGAGATCCCCATAGTTGAATTTGAAGGAGAGCAGCTTGTTATTGAAGATTATAATTCCTCTTCAAGTAGATTAGATTCAGGAAATCTTCTTATTGATTTTCATTCTCCATCAGGTGAGGGACCTTCTTGTGTATTTAAAAAACTTGCTCCTAAATTTTTTCCTGTGGTTTCTAAGTTTGCTAAATTTTATCAAGAGAGAGAGCCTTTGGGGGGTTATCGTTTTAAAGATCACTCATCTATTCCAATCAGACCCATTACTACCTCTAACTAGCTTGTTTCACCTCCAAGATCACCCCCACCAAACAATATGGCTCATCCTAGACCTCCATTTTTTGTAAACACCTTTGGTCCTATAAATTTTGGAGGAATTGATGGTTATCCAAATGTTGTCCCACAAGATGTGAGAAATAGGTTACCAAAATTCCAAGGTAATAATGTCATTACTAGAGATTAGCATCTCAACTCTTTGTTAACATGATGGAATATTTTAGGATAGAATTTGAGGATGTGTATATTAAGTTGTTTATCCATACACTTGAGGAAGATGTAAGAGATTAGTACAAAGCTCTACGTGATAACTCTATTGATTCATGGACTGAGATGAGTAATGCATTCAAATTACAATATAGAGACAAAACAGATCCAAGGTTCCTTCTATTTGAGTTTGAGAACATTAAGAAGAACCCTAATGAGACCATTCATGATTGTAATACAATATTTAATAAAACATTGAGAAGGTTTCCTGTCATTTTGAGGCCTTGTGATGAATCTTGCTCGATCAAATATGCAAATGCATTTGATAAAAAGGTAGCCTATTACTTGAGAGACAAAAATCCTACAAACTTGAGACAAGCTTTCACCATGGCACTTCAAATTGAAAATAATATTAAGGCTATTGGTAAACCACTTAAGAGATATGGCGTGAAGCTTATAAAGCCTGTGAAGCCTCAAGCTAGCAAGGGTGCTGATTTAGAAGATGTTTTCAAGACTTTGGAAAGGGCTATCAAAGTTAGCCCGAGCTGAGAAAGCAATTGGGCAAAGTTCACAAGGACAGCAAAAAACTCAAAACCATGATAGATTTGGCAATCATCCTAGGGGTGATCAAAGACAAGATGATAGAAGTAAAGGACCTATTGGATCTGCAAATAAGAAACCCCAATCTTGTGAAAATGGAGTGGTGCCTGACGCTTTGACTGCAAGAGTAGTTTTTGTTCAATAAATTTCTGAAATGGATTGGTGTGATAGATGTCTTCTTCCTCATCCTCCATGTGAAATGGACCAGCAAGATATTGATGATGATAATGAGAATGAAATGGATGATGAAATCTATATGATGGGAAGATCTTCAGGCTCACAACAAGCAGTAACATCAATATATGTGATGATTGCAAGGACTACAGCAACCTTTTGGGATTACATAAAGAGGGTACCATTTCTTTCTCTTCCTCAAACTCAGGATGTAGACGTAGTTTAGGATTTTAAAATTCCTAATAATGACTTTGAATATCTAAGGGCTTTAATGATCAAGAAGTATGATGGTGGTATTCCTTCGGAGGAAGATAAACAATTGTTAATGATTGTTGTGGTTGGTCAAGAGAAAGAATACAATACTAGAATTAAAGTTGTTACAGGAGATGGTCCTCAAGCCAAACCAAAGACACACTTGCTCACAAGCATTCCCAAAGACAATCCTAGAAAAGAAACAATTTCCAAGAACCCTACTGTCCCATTCAAAATTATCAGTCCTCTTTATGCCCAGGCTACCAAAAATACTTCTCCATTTGATGAACCTTCTTTTCTCCCTCCCAATGTTGTTTTACCAAAGAATGTTCCATATGATATAGCCCAGGTTTTGAGCCAAATTAAAGTGAGTGTTCCAATTATTGAATTGCTTAGAATTCCTTAACATAAGAAGAGAGCATTCGAGTACTTGGGATTGAAAGAAGACAAGGTTTCCCCAAGAAGAAATTTGAATGTTGTTAAGAATCATCTTCAAAGAATTGTTGGCCTTCAAACACCACCACCAATGGAAGATATTGGTGAAGTCACTTGAAGTGTATTTGGGGACATCCTTGGTTGATTCCTAATTGAATGTTGATCCATTTTTCACAACTTTTCTCATAAAAGGTAGGTTTCTTCACAATTGCATGTTTGATTCCGGTGCATCATGTAATGTCCTACCTATAGAAGTCATGAATGAGTTGGATATCAAAGTGACAACATCATATGGGAAGTGTACAACCATGGATTTAAGGGAAGTGTCCAGTTGGTTGGGTGTGTGAAGAGGTTAGTAGTGCAACTAGCATCCTATCCAGGTAAGAATTTAAAACTTGATGTTTTAATTGTTGGCTACCCTGCCAAATGGGGTATGCTTTTGTCAAGAAAATGGGTTACAAGTGTTGGTGGTAGTGTTCAAATGGATATGTATTTTGCCACCATTCCCATTGAAGGTAGCCTTGTCAAACTCTATGGTGAAAAAAATATGCTACACTTGATTGAAGATCCCAATAATGCTTCTTATGAAGTGTTGTTTACTGATGTAGATGTTGATAACTTCATTAGTTTTACTGATGGAAAGGAGAATAAGATGGAAAAATTAAATTGCCTCGGTATGGTAGGTTCTCCATGGACATTACTATTTTATGGATATAGCTCCAAATTTGGAAATGGTGCTAGTATAGTGTTGGTCTCTCCTAGTTTGGAAGAGTTTCCTTTCTCCTTTAAGCTCAATTTTGAGTGCACTAAGAACAGTGCTAGAGTATGAGGCATTATTATTGGGGTTAAGGATTGCATTGAAATATGGAGTGAAGGATATTGTTACCTATGGGAGATTCATATCTAGTTTTCAAGCAAGTAAGAAAGTTGTATGCTACAAAAAATCAGCTGTATGAAACAATATAACCATGTTGTTTGGGACTTGATTGAAATTTTTGATTCCGTTTAACATTGTTTACCATGACAGAAGTCTTAATGATGACTGCTGATAAGTTGGATATTCCTTGGCTCTATATTTGATAATTGCATCTTTTCACCTTTTTGTTAATATAACATTGAAGTGCTAATAAGGCCAGTGGTCCCGGATAATGTGAAACATTGGCAGATTTTTGATGATGATGCACAAGTGTTGAGATTATTACAATGCCAAGGTGAGTTTTCTGGCTATAATATTGATTGGAAACCATTGGTATGCATGAATGAAGGTAAAGAAACTTTGTTTGACAAGGAAATTATACAATTGAAGACAAACAACATTCCCAAAGGTCTTGTTACACTTGAATCCAATTTTAACAATGATGATTGTATCCTTAGTAGAAACTTGTTTGCTTCAAGGGATGTGGAAGAGAACAACTTGGGAACTAAATACAAACCCAAGGAAGATTTTGTTGGGAAGCCATCTCAACAAAGAGGAGAAATAGTCTTATGCCCAACTTTTAAAGAAATATCAAGACTGCCTTGCTTGGTCTTTTTCAGAGCTGGAAGGTGTATAGAGAAGATTGATTTCAGCATGAGGTTCCCCTTGAGGCCAAGACTAAGCCATTTAGACAAAAAAAAAAGGCCCATTAATCTGATTTTTATCCTTGAAAATGCAATAAGAGTTGAAGAAATTGAGAGATGGTGGTATCATTCAGCTTACTAGATACTCATCTTGGGTGGCAAATCTTGTGCCAGTTACAGAGAAGAATGGTGATATTAGGCTTTGTGTGGATTTAAGGAATCTAAACAAAGCATCTATGAAGGACAATCACCCCTTACCAAACATAGATAAGTTTGTTGCATCTTGTAACAGGGTCAAAAATTCTTTCTACTTTGGATGGTTTATCCAGTTACAATTAGGTGGTTTTCAAAGAATCAGAAAGACTTAAGACAGCCTTCACTACTCCTTGGGGGGACTTATGTTTTTGTAAGGATGCCGTTTGGATTGATGAATTTTTGTGCTACTTTTCAAAGGGAAATAGATGTTGCCTTTGCTGGTTATATCAATGAATTCATAGCAGTTTACCAAGATGATGTGACTGTTTTTTGAAGACAGTGATCAGACCATTTGCAACACCTAGAGAAAATGCTAATCAGATGTAGAGATTATGGAATTTCACTTAATCCAAAGAAGTGTAATTTTGGCATGAAAAATGCCAAGCTATTGGGGCATATTTTGTCTAAAGTAAAGTGTCGTGATAGACCCTGAGAGAGTAGAAGTAATCAGCAAGGTATCCTTTTCCAAGAACCAAGAAAGGTATTCAATATTTCTTTGGCCAAATCAATTTCATTAGAAGGTTTTTATTCTAATTTTGCTGAGCTAACTCTCCCAATCACAAAATATGTTAAGAAAGGATTCAAGGTATTAAGTGGTAAGAGACTACCATCCAAGCTTTTGAAGGAATAAGGGGTGTACTTAAACATGCACCTATTTTAGCAGCCCCAAACTATATGATGACCTTTCCAAATATTCTCTTTTGCGTCTGAATTTACTATTGCTTTAGTTTTGTTACAAAAGGATGAGAAGGGAGCTAAGAGGGCTATTTATTTCTATAGCAAGGCTTTATAGGCAGTTGAGTTGAAGTACACAGTTATGGAGAAACAAGTATTTGCATTGGTGAAGGAAACAAATATTTTCAGGCCCTACATTTTGATTTTAAAGGTTGTTGCCTTATGTTCCTCATACAATGGTCAAAGACATCTTATCATGACATGGAGATATCTCAAGCAAGATATGTATATGGGTTAAAAAACTTACAGGAATATGACATGGACATTCAAACTACAAAGCTAGTTAGAGGTTTGGGTCTTCCCATGCTCATGGATGAGAGTAATTTACAAAATGTAGAAGTAAATCAGATAAAGAAAGAAAGGGCAGGTCTACTTAAAAAATTGATGAGGTCTGAAATGGTACAAAGATCTGATCTTCTACCTCAGGAACATATGATTGTCCTATTCACTTGAATAAAAATTAGAAAAGAGCCCTCAAGCTGGCTTCTCAGAAATATATCATAACAAACTTTAGGCTGGCTTGGAAGAACCCTAAAGGTGTCCTCTTGAAATGCATAACTGAAGATGAAGCTCTCGAGTTGATTGATGATTACCATGGCGGAGTTTGTAAAGGACATTTTTGATAGAAGAGTGAAAGACACATAATATTTTAAGAGCTGGTTATTGGTGGCCCACTCTTTTTACAGATGTAACCCAGTTACTTAGAAGATGTGATAGTTGCCAATGCTTTTCAGGAAGATTGAAAGCTTCAGGCTCCCTTCATTTACAACATGTATCAATTGCAGCTCCTTTCAAACAATGGGGAATGGATTTCATTGGTGAGATTCTCAGATCCTTCTAGTGCTGGTCATAAATGAATCCTTGTAGAAACTAATTATTTTACAAAATGGGTTGAGGCAATTCAATCTAGAAAAGCAAACACACAAAGTGGTAATGAATTTCTTATTGAGTCATATCATATGCAGATTTAGGGGTTCTAGCTAAGATTGTAACTGATAATGCCATTTGTTTATAGAGCCAAGCCTTTTGATGGCAATGTGCAATAAATATGGGATAAATCTAGACTTATTCTTCAAACTACAATCCACAAGTTAATGGGCAAGTTGAGTCCAGTAACAAGAACTTACTCAAGATCATTAGAAGGACCTTGGAAGGTCAACAAGAAGAAGTGGGGAGAGCAGTTGAAATTTTCAGTATGGGTAGATAGGATCAATCTAAAAAGAGCAACTAGTAAAATTATGTTTGAATCGGTGTATGGAACTCAGGCTTTGTTGCCATTACACTTACAACTATCCGCTTTTTTAGTTTGCCCAACAGTTGGAAAATCAAGAACATGGCCCATATGAATCAGGAATCAATCAGATCGTTGAGTTGGATGAAGAAAGGAGAGATTCTCATCACAGGCATGTTAGATTTAGGGAGAAATTGAATTTGTTTGATAAGAACGTCACTCCTAGAGCCTTCAGTGTCGGAGATCTAGTTTTGCTATGGGATAGTAGGCATGAAGACAAGGGCAAGCAAGGAAAGTTTGATGCTCTATGGATGGGCCCTTATTCCATTGATATTAGGATTGGAGAAAATACATTTTTTCTCAAGAATTCGGATGGGGATTTGCTGGAGCTGACCTATTAAAGGCAGACATTTAAAACTTTTCTTGGATTAAATACCCATGTGAGGTATGCAAAAGTTGTACATGTTGTATGGCCATTATTTTTGTTTTGTATTTGCCTCGTTCTTGCTATTGTTGGCTCGTGGTTTGCCCTTTTGTCCTTGGTAACCATTTTTTGTTTGGTTTTCTTGGACTGTTTTTGGTGAAAATTCTTGTTTTTTGGGCTGCTCTACATGTGTTTTTGACTCCTTGCTAAAGGGATTTTCGGGACTTGGTCTACGTTGTGATCTTGTGCCACTCTTTGGGAGTGCCCATCCCCAAGCAGGAGCCAATGTTGGTGTGAATTATGAGTTTGCACACTTTGCCTTAATTCTCTACATCCATTTTTCTCAAAAACATCTTTTGGCTCGAGCTGGTGATCTACAACTCGTTTTATTAAGTTGAATGCTTTCAACCACCCTCAATGTTGTTATTCTGCCCCATATTGGAAAAAAATCCATCTTTCCCCTTTTGTGTGCCCAAAATTTTTCATTTTATATGGGCTATGTTTTTTTTCTCATTATCAAGTCACGAAGAACTCAAAGTAAATCGTCTCTGAGTTATCTTTTGCTAAAATCTTAATCCCCAGGCCTAAATCATTGTTAAATCATGTTTTATTGGATTCAAAACCAAAAAATCTCTACCCTCCTTGTTAAATTTTTTGATTTCTAGGGCATATTCTTCATTTTTGGCGTATTGAGGGTTGTACGGGCGTGTTCTACCCATCAATTTTATCATCACATCATTATGCAAGTGTGGTAGGCTCCTATTGGCCCAAGGATGTGTAGGAAAATGTTATAACTTGTCTTTTTTGACTTTTAGCAAAAGGAATTTTTTTCTCCATGGCCCCGCATTTGCCTAGTATGCCTACATGGCATAATTTGATTGGTCTGAAGGAATGACGAGTAGCAGGGGTCACTTAAAAAATGTTTCTTTAAGTTTTGAAAATTTCACAATGTCAATTTTTGCTCCGAGGGCCTGTGCACAATGGTATGATGACTAGTGGCACGGGAGGATCAAGCGGGGCGGCAGTGGAGTTGAACTTTTTTTCAAAATTTTTGCTCAAAATGAAAAAGGAAAATATTTTCCCGGGGGTCTGCGTCCAATGGAAGTGGACACGTGTCCAAGGGGAGCCAAGGAGAAGTGGGGTTGGTGCATGTTTTTGGATTTTTTTCCTTTGGAGTCAAAATTTCAAAGTAAACATTTGAGCCAGATCTCCGCGCGAATCACAGTGTGACACATATGCAGGGGATGAAATGGAGGGGCAGAGGCTTAGATAAATTTGAATTATTTTAGCTTCAAATGGTAAAAAGGAAAATTTTGGCTTATGAACCCACGACGAATGAAAATAAGACATGTGTCTCGGATTCGGCGGAGATGTGAAGCGTGGGGAGAAAATGGAAATAATTCTCCAAACTTTGGAAAACAATATTAAGGTGAAAAATTGAACCCATGGAAAATTCAAAATTGTCTCCCCGTAGCCAATTAGGGGGAGACACATGGCATGGTTAAAAATGGCAAGAGGAAGAGCTCGGGCCCGCTAAGGTTTTTGTGCTCACAAAGGAATGAAGGTAAATTTGATGAGTCAGCTCTACATCCAATGGAGAGCATCGACACGTGGCAGAGGGATCAATGGTTGTCCGGGGGCACAAAGCATTTTTAGAAAAAATTTCCTTTTCTCAAAAAAGTGAGCAAAAAGTCATCATTTTGGACCGCATGACCTTTAGTAGGGACTTGCAGGAAGGACACGTGGTGCATCTAGGGGGCTCGCAGGGAAAATTTTTCACAATTTTCTCGAAGTCAAAAAAGGGTTTAAAATGCATTTTTTATGATTGGGGGCCTACCCCAATCGTATTTGGGCACGTGTCCCACATTATTCAAAGGGAAAAAAGTTAATATTCGGTGTTTTTGAAGGGGATTTGAATATGACACGTGGGGAGGTCAGAGATTTAAAGTTGGATGTAATTGATGGCAGCTATGTAATTTCATTTTTTAGGTGTCATTGAAGCTCCAAAGAACTTGGAATAGTCATTTCTGCACCGATTCACATGAATTTTTAGATGAATTCTGGATCCCTTCGGCCTTCTAAATGAATAATGGCACCATCCATTTGAGCTAATTTGGTTTCCTATGATGTTTTTTTGTGAAATATTTTTCTCGGCCCGTGTAAAAAACGTGAAAAGTGAAAATTAAATTTTCAGAGTTAAAAATGGTGAGGGAAAAAGGTAGAAAATGATTGCAAATGCATGCTAGAATGTCTAAATGCCAAAAACGTGACCCTAGGATGGATAAGGATGTGATTTCATGTAATATTTTAAAATATTTGTGCATCCCTATCAAAATGTGAGTTATTTTTACAATTTGATGTTTTTTTTCATGAAATACATAAGAATTATGTAACAAATTTGATCGCTTTGGCATATTATTTGCTTAGGATGTAAGGATGCAAGATGACAAGGGTTATATGATGTATTTTGTAGGCATTTTTATAGTTTTCTGTTTGAGAATATTTGGAGAAAGATAGAAGAATTTTAAGGAGAAAAATTGGAAGTGTTCCATTTCTTTTGGAGAAATTTCCTGAGAGCCATTTTCTATTCCTATTAGTATCAAATGTTCATCATGTTGAGTTGGTTTCAACTGTAAAGCCATAAAAAAGATTTGATATATTCTAAATAACATTCCCTTGCTGATATATTTTATCAAATTCTTAGATCAACTGGTTTTATCTCTTGGCAAACCTTGCATACACTTATATTTTAGTATGTTTTCAATTTATGTTTCATGCTCATGTTGCAATCGTGTGTTTAGGATATATCTAATCATACAGGGTCTCATTTCTAGTTGATGGTTTAATGGCATTTGCAATCTTATATTCAGAAGAGATTTCATCTAATAAAATATAAATAGATTTAAAATCATCTTACTGGCCTTGGTTAATGAGACTGTCTGTAAACACTTTTGGTGCACCTTAGGTCATGATTAAATAGGGATTCTTGGATGGTTCATTGATATTTTGCTTTAATCCTTTGTGTCAGGTTATCAAAGTTTATATGGAAAAGTTCAGATTTGGGC
The DNA here is from genome assembly GCA_019776745.2 of Taxus chinensis. NCBI lineage: Eukaryota > Viridiplantae > Streptophyta > Pinopsida > Cupressales > Taxaceae > Taxus > Taxus chinensis. The sequence goes on along the minus strand of CM034148.1, from coordinate 94,380,493 downwards.
ATCCATATGTGCACACATCCTGGTTGAAAGAGCACTTCAAATTCATTGAAACATCTTTGTTGTTTAGGTGTTGTAAATTATTTACAAAGGTTTCCCAAAGAATGTGATCTCTTCTAACTACTATTGTCCCAACATCTCTCATCAGAATATCATTTTAAACTAACTCATTCTACATACAATACCCCTACATCTGCATTGTGTGTCCACAAAAGAATTCAATCCTTTCACTAAAATGCACAAAGTTGATCATGGTTTTATCTTATCTTTAGTAGCTCTAGCTTTGTTTTGAAAACATTTCCATCATTTAGTAGTGAAAAATTATTTGATGTTTGGATAATGGATACTTGATCATGTTTTCACAAGGCCTCTTCTATGTCATATGCAAAACATAAGGATATCTCCATCTCCTTACCATTTAAGGGCTGCAATATAGGTTCTTTTGCCTTGGTTGATAGACACAACCTAAAATAGTGAGGGTTAGATCAAAACCCTCTTGAAGGTGTTATCCATTCCCTCAATTCTTTAATGTAAACAAGTAGATAGCTACATCCCCAGCTACAAATGACATACAAGTCATCTATCTATCCTTGAGTATCTTGTGCAAGTTCTTGATGTTGTTCAAGTTATGAAGGAGATTAAATTTGGATACCAGCACTTGAAGAACTAGAAGACTATGAAACTGGGCTTGGTACTTACTGAATTCTTGAAGAATAAGTTATGCTTCCATGCACACTCAAGAAATACCAAGTTGAACCTAGTCTATGGAAATTATACTTTGATGGATATAGGAGCAGAAATTGTGTGGGAGCAGGAGTTGTTCTCATTTCTCCAAAGGATGAGAAATTTTTATTTTCTCACATGTTGCAGTTCACATGCTCCAACAATGTGGCAGAGTATGAGGCGTTGGTGCATGGTCGGCTTATTGCTGAAAAGAAGAATATTAAGGTGTTGTAGATATTCGGGGATATAGAATTGGTTATCCACCAAGTTAACAACAAGTGCCAGGAAAAAAGAAAAAGATTCTCAAATCTTATAAGCACAGAGTTTGTGACCTCCTTGAGATATTTTATACTCTAAATATGTAGGTGGTGCCACACAAAATTAATAAGGAAGCCAACCAAATGGTTGGGATTATTTCGTAGTTCTCTCCTGAAGAGGACTTTGTCAAAGGAAATAGTCATAACATTAAGACAGTGATCATACCATCCATTCTAGATAATAATACCAACTATTAAGTGTTTGACAGTGAAGTGTAGATCATCCAATTCATTCAAAATGAAGTTGAGTTCTCATCAAGCATGCAAATTGACTTGTATGATAGTTATGGTGACAAAGTGATTCAACTTAATTCAAATAAGCTTCCTAAAGGGCTGGTCACCTTAGATAAAAAATTTATCCCTAATGATGAGTTCAATGGTGAAGAAAAATATATACGCGTCACACAAGAAGATTGATCCCTAGTCACTATTGTGTGTGGAAAAGAGTTGTTTCTCAGTAAATCTTGCACACATGGTGAAAATTAGAACTTCATCTTTCTCTATCAAAAATACAGTGATATCTTCTCATGGGAGTATGAATACCTAAAATTTTTGGATCCAAGTGTTGGTCAACGCTCCGTTGACCTTGTTCCTAGTATCAATCCCATCATATACAAGCAACGACTAGTCAATCCAAAGATAGAGCCCCTCATGAGAAAGGAATTATCCAAAATCATTGAGGAAAAGATAATTTTTCCCATCAAGTACTCGACTTGGGTAGTGAATCTAGTTCCAATGCGTAAAAAGAACAGTGAAATCAGAATTTGTGTCAATTTCAAATATTTTGACAAACAATCTCTAAAGGACCATTATTCTTTTCCTTCAATGGATCAAATTCTATGGATTGTGGCTAGCATGCAAATATTTTTAATGTTAGAAGGGTATTCAGGTTTCAATCAGATCCTGGTCAAGGAAGAGGATCAATTCAAACAAGTGTTTAAAATAAAGTGGGGAACATATGCATATCAAAATATGTCCTTTAGTCTGTCAAAGGCAAGTGCTACATTTTAGTGTGCCATGAAAATTACCTTCAAAGGTTACATTAATGATTTCATCTAAGTTTACCTTGATGATATATTAGTCTTCTCAAAGAAGAGTGCAGATCATATGGCACACCTAGAGAAAGTCTTTGAGAGATGAAGAAAGTATGGGATATCTCTTAACCCTAGCAATTTTGCAATTGCGTAAGGAAATATCTTAGACCATGTGGTTTAAAAGGATGGTGTAGTCAATTTTACTCCCACTATAAGAGGAAGGAATCCCATGCGTTTCGGCCTATCACCTAGCAGAATCTGAGTGCTCACCCGAGACACGTGCGGGTGCTGAGTCTCTCTTTTATGTGAGTTTTTAGTGGGAAGCATTCATCGATTATTAGTATAAGAGTATTCAAGAAAGAATTTTAGACATAAAAGGATTACAGGGCTCAGAACAGCCTCTAGATCCTTGTAGCTTCCTCAAACCATGTGTTTTAAAAGACTCCATAACATATAATATAACAAAAAGAAAGCTACAACCATTCATTCATAGCATGAAAGGAAAGAGAACTTCTATGAATGAAATATACATGAAACCCACTGATATTCATATCTAATTGCAATAGGTAACCTCATTGTATTCATCATTTCATTATAAAGAGGCATAGAGGGTACACCGCAATCATGCACATCACTAGGCTTGTATAAATATGTGAAAAAGAAAAGAAATTACAATGTTAAGCTTAGTACATTCCTTTCTGCATCAGAGCTCCACTCACAGTAATCCTCCAGTGCTTCACCCATGTTATCTCTCTCTCTCTCTCTCTGTGTATCTCTCCTATCTTCTCCTCTTATGTCTATATTCCCATCCCTTTTTTGGTCTGCAAGAACTTATATTTATCACCTTCCTGCACTGTCGACTCTCCTTTCCGCACCCTCAAATCCATCACCAAGTGTCAAATGTGGTCCTTCAGTGAGCATGTTTCCTCAGGCCTGAGCTCTCCACTCCATCTCATGATGGCCTTCTAGAAGATTCCTTTACTAGCATGCTCTTTCTTGGGCCACTTGTTACCAGGCTAGCATCTTATCCACACGTAACTAATCATGATTTTCACGTGTTCTACCTTTTTTGCTTAAATCGGCTAACTCCTGAATCTCCTTTCGCGAACCACGCGTGCTATATGCTTCCTTAATCCTTTTCTCTTACATGCTTTTTCGTTGTGCACCATCCTGTAACTAGGGTCCCGAATGCCCACGTGCCTTCATACTTAATTGATATTTCAAGGGCCCAACATCAGCGCACACTACACCTGTTCTCCGCCCTCGGAAACATTCTACTTGACCAAGGTGCAAGTTGGTTCAATGGAACCAAGATGTAGATAAATATTACAAAAATGAATAAGGAATGAAAGAATAGGGGAAAGAATAAAGAATGGGGGGGGAACATTAAATCAAAAGGCTATGGAAGTCCTTCTGTAAGTCTACCTCCAACTTACTCCATGTATCAACCTCAATTTTGCGCCTTCTAACAAAGTTCACCAACCAAGAGGTTTACCTCATCAAAACTTAGGCCAGCTCCCTGGGTGCCCAAAGTGTCAACAATTTATTCCATATCCTTACCCAAGTCTATGAGATTATCCATTCTTCTGGTAATCTAGGGGTATAGTTCCTTCAGTCATGTCTTGGTTGAGCCCCTTAGTGCCTCAATCTCCTTGGATCTTCTTTCTACTTCCACCAAGACTTTATCCCACTCCTCCATGTTTCCTTTATTCTTCTCCTAGAACTCTTTCAGCTCTGCTTCAAGTGTGGTGACCAAGGATCTCACCACCTTATCTCTATCCATGCATGTTTCATATGTGGCCTCACCAGATTGGGAAGCAACCTTTACATCTATGAGCACCTTGCTATACTTGGAAACAAATGCTATCACCTTTAACCGGTCCTCCTCCTTCAGGCACGTGGCTACTTCATCCACAGATTCCAATGCCAAGGGTCACCTCTCCATGGTAAGGACATGTGTTAAGTCTTTTAGGCATTCTAGAGTTGATGCATACCTCGGGGGGATAGGCATTAGATCTGGCTGTTTCAAAATGATGGCACTTTTTATTGAGTCTACTTTCTTATAGACCTCTTGCACCTTTACCTTTTCCTCCTTGAGCTCACTCTTTAGTTGCGTGTTGATTAATACCTCTTGTTTTAAGATTTTGGCCACCTTAGCCAACTCTTCCTCCTTCTTGGCTAGCTTTCCCTCTAAATCCCTTATGTTATCATTCCGCGTGAATAGCCTTGCCTCCATTTCCATCGTGACCTTGTTTAGAGCATTACACACTTTCTCGTCTGAGAGCTCCTGGGCATTCACTAAGGGGTTATCTCCCTTAGAATCTGGCAGCATGATAAACACCTTTTGGCAGACTTCAAAGTTTGGCTCGTCAATGTGGGATTCAAATCCCCAAGAAAGCATCTTCTTGGTCCTTGGATACGTGCCCTCTTTTTCAAACTATCCCATGGCTATAAGTCTTTCAGTGGGTATTGTGCTTTGGAATCATGCACATAGAACCTTACTTGAATCATCCACGTTGTTTCGCTCGGAATGTTTCGGCTTCTGGGAATAGAGTTGCTTCTATCCTTTCATTCCTTTTAGAAACAGATGAGGTTAGGGTTAGGAGGAATACCTGTTGAATGTCGAGATGGTGTGCGTGTACCGTAGAGAAAGATCAGGCTGACTGCGAAGAACTCCTTTTTGTCTTGGAAGGACTACCTGCAAATAAGAACACAAGACCACAAGATTTTGATTAAACAATAAATGAGGAAACTGCCTTGGGCCCAGGAAATATAAAACTTCCTTTCGAAGGTGGTCAGTTCCCCTGCTAATATGAATTAACACAAAAGATTTCAAAATATCAATTAAATTATCTCGTTGAACTGGGTAGGGGAAAGGCTGGTTTTCTGGTTTTGATCAGAGGAACCGATGCCGGTTACTGATAACCAATACCGGTGGGTTCTAGGATCTTCTTAGTAGCTATGGTGTTTGTAATGGCTGGTTTATGGATGATATTAGGAAATGGGATGATTAGAAGCAAAAGAATGACAGTTAGATGCAATGGCACGTTGGGTAGTGGATTCATAAATGGATCTAGGAGGACTGAGATTCAAGAAGCATAAGAAATGTTATAACAGAGGACATGCAAGATGTGACTTACTGGTTTTGACCAAGATGCAAGTTGATCTCCTTGGTTGTAAACACTTCTGGTTTCTTTACTCGTCTCTGCTCTGTCAAGTGAAGATCTGGACTCTGTTCCTCGCTCGCAATGCTCTCTGTTGATCCAGAAATCCTTTGACTGATCTCCAAAATGAAATTCCGATCCATTTTTTTAGTTTGGGGAGCCCATTTACAGGGAACCGATGGCAGTTGCATAACCGACGGCGGTCGAGTAGGAACCGGCATCGGTAAGGAAAAAGTAGGCTATTTTTAGTAAAATAGCCCACCTTCCCTGCTTTTCTCCCGAGAGATCAGTTGCGGGCTTGGTCAAGTGGCTAGAAGGTCGGCTTTGGGTGCGAGTAAGGAGGCATTAGTTATGGATGTGAGTCTAGACCAAGTCACGGGTCTTAATTAGGTTAGTTTAGGGTTAGGGCTAGGTCATGATGAGGTGGCAAAGTGAGGTGGTGGGTAAGGTGATGTGGATTTATCAATTATAAGGTAATTAATAAATAATTGTGTAAGGTTTAGGTAATGAGGTTAGGTTGTGAAATGGGATGCGGGTCACAAGGGGTCGTAAGACACGAATTTGGTGTCTACATTAGCCCCTTATTGTCGTGTAGCTTGTTCTGTAAAGCTACGCGGACAATAATATGAAGTGGTTTCTTATGTTAAAGATGTAGGTAATCCCCCTCAAATCTATCATCGATTGAGTGAACGGGAGATCAGGGATAGGGTTGATAAAGGGTACATGTTGTAGAGATGATGGTAAGGTGGTGGGGTAGGGCCAAGGAAGTAGACGCATGTTGAAATGCAATAGTACGACAAGGGTACATGATTTGACAAGAAAACCAGCAATGTGTAGGCAAAGGTCGATAGTTTATCCAAACAAGGGTGATATAATCCTGGTATCCAAGGCATAGGAAGTAGCTCCAGGGTATATAACAGGTGAGGTACAGGAACGTTTAGGCATGTTTGGCAGTACCAAATGGTTGGTTTGGTTGGGATAAACGTCACGGTCTAGGTCTAGGCAAAGTTGGTCAACAGATCAAGTCAAGGACCCTAATCATGCTAAAACACGAACAGGTGAGCTCGATTGAACAAAAGGTACATGATGGACGGATAAAATAAAATGTTGATTGTGGGTATGGTATTGAAGTGATACGGCCTTGGGTCAGGCCAAGTGGTTGGGTGGTGGCCCTGGGTCAGGTTAGATGGGTAGGTTGAGGCCTTGGGTCAGGTCAATTTGTTAGGACGAGGCCTTGGGTCGGGCCGGATGGGTAGGTTGAGGCCTTGGGTCGGGCCGGATAGGTAGGTTGAGGTCTTGGGTCGGGCCTAATGGTTAGGGCGAGGCCTTGGGTTGGGCCGAATAGGTAGGGCGAGGCCTTGGGTCGGGCCAAATAGGTAGGTCGAGGCCTTGGGTCGGGCCAAATAGGTAGGTTGAGGCCTTAGGTCGGGCCAAATAGGTTAGGGCGAGGCCTTGGGTCGGGCCAATTGGTAGGTTGAGGCCTTAGGTCGGGCCGAATGGTAGGTTGAGGCCTTGGGTCGGGCCGAATAGGTAGGGTGAGGCCTTGGGTCGGGCCAAATAGGTAGGGCGAGGCCTTGGGTCGGGCCAAATAATGATAATAATAAGATTGTTTGTGTTTTGATTTTCGGTGTTTTGAAAAAGGATAAAGAGGACTGTGATTAAATAGAAATACACAAAAATATTTATATTCACCACATAGGATAGGTTATGGTAGGGGATGGTCGAGCTAACCTTGGGAGACCCCATGTCTTCGAAGTGTTGCCTACATAGCCCATTGCACAAAGCAAGGAGGGGCCTCAGATCGATGTAGTTCTCCCTTAGGATCAGGGAGAGGCAAATTCAGGCAATTGGTTGGTTGGTAAAAATATTAAGATTAGTAAAGGTAAGGTGGATGGTGTTGGTAATGAATTGGTGATGTTGTAAAAGGTATAAGGGAAGAGAAAGTTAGCCTACCCAAGTAGAAGGGAATCATGTCCTGATTAAGATCAACACACAATCCTAGATGCGAGGCAAAGCGGAAAGAGTGCTCCGTAGATGAAGAGAGCTAAACAAACCACACCACGTAGAACGAGCTTGGAGCCCTAGGTACCGTGCATAGACGAGAAGTCAATAGGTGAAAAGAGTTGTGTGATCACAATATATCGAGCGTACATTACGTCCCTTGAGTTGAAACAAATGGTGAGGTGAGGTGGATGATATAGCTGAGGTACGGAGAACTTATTACAAAGTGAGTGTTCTGACGGAAGAGAACCTACCCTAAATAGACAAGTCCATGACTCAAAAGTTCTTTTGAATGAGGCTTTTATTTTATTGAATGTAGACTGATCGATGCGGGAAGTCTACAAGGGATATTGATTGTATTATTCTTGAGGTCTTCACGAAGCTGATCAATGCGAGAAGCTTCTGATAAAGGCTGACTGTGTATAGCTATCCTTCGAGGGAGCAGTCTATTTATAGTAGCAGATATGATTGTAATGCATAGCTGTCCTTCGGGGGAGCAGTCTATATATAATAGCAGCAATAGTTCGGCATATAGCTGTCCTTCGAGGGAGCAGTCTATATTTAATTTAGATGACTAGATGTTCATTTGGCGTGAAGCATCTAGTTTAGTAGGAAGTTTGACTCAAGAAAATCCCATAAGAATACGGCTTATTTTAATACTTTGAAGTCATGGACTAGACTAAAAAGGGGAAGGCATCATCAAGGGGAGGTGAGGATCAAACTATGTGAGCTTGATTGTTATTATGAGGTGTAGGAAACAGAGTGTATGTAGTGGTAAGTGAGCTCAAGGGACGAGCGGCAGGTAGATAAGAAGTGATATAACACTAATTTCAACAGTAGAATGGTCGAAGATGTAAGGCATTAAGGGGTTCAGGCTCAGGTTTACCATTAAGCGAAGATAAACGATAAGTACCAGATCCATAGGTATGAGTGATTATATAAGGCCCAATCCAATTGGGAGCAAATTTTCCACGTTTGCTCTTTTCTAGTTTGGTTACATGTTGATTCTCTTTGAGAACAAGATCACCAACCTTTAAGGTACGCTCATGAAGTCGCTTATCATAAGCACGTTTAATGCGTTTTTGATAGATTTGAAGATGATCAAGAGCTGTAAGACGGCGTTCGTCAAGAAGCTCCAATTGGGCTAACCGCTCTTGGCGGAAATCATCGTTGGTGAGAATATCCTGAAGAGATATTCTAAGGGAGGGTATTTGTATTTCGAGAGGCAAAACAGCCTCGGTACCGTATACCAAAGAAAAGGTGTGGCATTAGTAGAGGTACGAATGCTAGTACGATAAGCCCAAAGGGCAAAGGGAATATGATCGTGCCAATTTCTTCTGGATTCATTGACAACTTTCATGAGGATTTTGGTTAGTGTTTTATTAGAGGACTTGGCTTGCCCATTGGCTTGTGGATAGTAAGGTGATGAGAAACTAAGTTTGATACCAAAGTTGTCACAAAGGTCTTGCAAAAACTTGTTTTTCAAAGATTTTCCATTATCTGTTATCAGGCGATGAGGAACACCAAAACGACAGATAATGTGGTGGTTAATGAACTCGACAATTTTTTCTTTTTTGATTGAAATGAGTGGAATAGCCTCCACCCATTTTGTGTAATATTCGGTCGCTGTGATTATCTAACGGTGACGTTGTGAAGAGGTCGGGTGAATCTCACCAATAAGGTCTAAACCCCATTGTGAGAAGGGCCAAAGATCTCGAGCGATCTGGAGCGGGTGGCTAGGAGTATGTTGAAGGTTGGCATGTTGCTGACACATAACACAACGCTTAACATATTCGTAGCAGTCGTTATTGAGAGTAGGCCAATAATAACCAAGGCGAAGGATTCGTTTGGCCACGGCAAGGCCACTGAAATGTCCACCACAAATACCGTCATAGACCTGTTGGATGGTATGAGTGGCCTCCACGCCAGTTAGACAGCGAAGGAGGATGCCATCAAAGCCACGTTTATAAAGGAGTCCCCCCATGACAACATAACGCGAAACACTTTTAAGAAAAGCACGTTTGCCGTTACTAGTAAGGTCAGGTGGGAGGACAGAGATTGTAAGGTAGGCGTGAAATTGGTGGTACCAGGTATCCTGTGAATTAGTAGACACAGTATTTATCATAAAAACTACCGGGGTTGAATAGGATGGGGCAAAAAGTTGTTGGACCACGACAAATAATTCAGAGTCAGTTGGCGCGGCAGGAATTTGCGAGGCTAAGCAAGCCATAGTATCCGCAAATTTGTTAGTGGAGCGGGGAATGGTTTGTATAGAATAGTGGGTAAATAAGGCTAGAAGTGAATCCACGTAGTGTTTGTATTTTTGAAGTTCCTCATTTTTTCATTGGTAGATGCCCATAACTTGATTGACTACCAATTGAGAGTCGCCAAAAATGTTGATAGATTTGATGCCTAAGTGTAACGCAACTTGGAGACCCAGAACAAGGGCCTCGTATTCCGCTGTATTATTAGTGCAAGGGAAATCGAGTCGGAATGAAAGAGGCATAGGTTCAGCGTCGAGAGGAATGAGAACAACGCTGGCTCCTCCACCGCGCTGGCATTTAGATCCATCGAAGAAGAGGGTCATTGGGTATGACTCTTCCCGGAGTGAAAGACTGGCGATGAGTTCGTCGGGGAAGGTAAAATTGGTAAATTGTTCCCCAGGTAAAGGACCTTCCACAAGTTGGTCTGCGATGGTTTGCCCTTTGATTGATTTCTGGTGGACAAACTCAAGGTCGAGGTCAGCGAGAAGCATGAGCCATCTAGCAATGCGTTGGTTCAGATGAGGTTTGGCATACATGTAATGGATGGGGTCTGTATTGGTGATGACGAAAGTCTTGTGATTTAGAAGGTAGTGTCGGAGTTTGGTGGCCACGAATGATAGGGCAAGGCAGAATTTTTCTACATGTGTGTACCTAGTCTCATAGTCCACCAAAGTACGACTTATATAATAAACGGCTTGTTCACGATTCTCAGAGTCACGATGTGTAAGCATGGCTCCTACAGCGTGGTCGGTGGCGGAAAGGTAAAGGTAGAAAGGGCGGTCGTCTTGGGGTGGGATAAGCACGGGTGGCTGCAAGAGACAGGATTTGAGAGCTTCGAAGGCTTGGTGACATTCTTCGCTCCATTGGAATGCAATATCCTTTTTAAGGAGGTGATGGAAAGGTTGACACCGATCCGAGAGTTGGGAGATGAAACGTCGGATAGATTGAAGCTTACCTTGTAAACTACGCAATTGTTTGAGATTTTTGGGTGGGGGCATTTCTAGGATAGCTTTGACTTTAGATGGATCGACCTCAATGCCACGCAAAGAGACGATAAAGCCAAGAATTTTTCCCGAAAGAACACCAAAGACACATTTCTTCGGTTGAAGGTGGACAGAATATTGTAACAGGCGATCAAAAATAATGGTTAAAACATCGAGATGTTCACTACGATGTTTAGACTTGCCGAGAAGATCGTCGACATAGTCTTCAAGGATAGTGTGCATAATGTCATGAAAAATGTAGGTCATAGCCCGCTGATAGGTAGCACCAGCATTCTTAAGGCCAAATGGCATGACACGATAACAGAAGGTTCCCCAAGGAGTTATGAAGGCAGTTTTGTGTTGATCGGTAGGGGCAACCAAAATTTGGTTGTATCGTGAAAATCCATCCATGAGAGAGAGCATCTCATGACCTGCAGTTAGATCAACAAGTTGGTCAATGCTAGGTAAGGGGAAGTCATCCTTAGGGCAAGCGAGGTTAAGATCCCAGAAATCTGTGCATATCCGAAGTCCCCCTGTCGCTTTAGTGACAGGTACGATGTTAGAAATCCATTGAGGATAGTCGATAGGCAAGATGAAGGAAACAGAAAGGAGTCGTTGGAGCTCCTCTTTGACCAAGAGAGCAATGCGTGGATGCATTTTTCTCAACTTCTGTTTAATTGGCTTGGAATCGGGTTTCAGGGTGATGTTATGGACAGCAATGTCAGGATCAATTCCTGGCATGTCAGCGTAGGACCAAGCGAAAGCTTGGTTACGAGCACGGAGAAAGGTAGCAAAGGCGACTTGTTCTGATGCGTTAAGGGATTGTCCGATCTTTACAATGTGAGGATCCTCCTCTATGTGGATGTTGATTTCTATAGTAGATTCGTTCAGCATAGTTTGGGTTTCAGATGGTAAGGCTCGTTGAATATAAGAATCATCCGCGCCAAGGTAAGTGAGGATGGAGTCGTCATCCTGGCATTCAACAACATTAATCAAAGGCGAATCCTCTTCGATCATGTCTGGATAAAGAAGGGGCAAAGAAGATGGGTCATCATTATCGCGTTGATAAGTGAGAGGACCTATGAAGATAACATTTATGAAAAAAAAAAGTTAGGAGGGATGGATTCAGGGTCTATAGATTCTGCGGGTGATGATGGCAAAGTGGGTGATGATGGTTTGGTAGGGGCGACGTCTTCTTCTTCCAGGATACAGCTGACAGGAGGTGTCTCCTGTGTAGGTGTTTCGGGAAAACTGAGACCACTGCGATCATTGTGTTTACGGGTAGTCACGGGAATGAGTGTATGTTGGCCTTGTTCGTAAAGACCGAAACCAAAGCCCTTCCAAGCGCAGCGTGTCAGGAAGGTAAGGGAAAAATGACGGTTTGTCAAGTATTGAAAATCAGATTGGAAAGGAACCACACCAAGAGGAGGTTCAGGGGTAATGGAGGATGCGTCAACACCCCCATACGTTAGGTTAGTGCGGCAATGGGGTGGTCCGTAAGAGATTATCTCCCCCACGTGACGGTCGTAGGTGGGATGTGCATGTAATTTTCCGTACTCCTGCGGGGTAGGGAAAGAACTAACATTATATAGGCGGTACTCCCCCAGCGTAAGGCGCTGAAAAACATCTACTAAGGGGTCGGAGGTTGGAATGTTAGCCGCGGGAAGGGAAGTGGTTTTTGCGATGGTGGTTTCATCAATTGAAGGCGTAGGCGTGGTTGAGGTGGATGGTTGAGGTACATTTAAGGAGGATGGTTGGGTTGAATGTATGGGTGTCTTGATTGGTATAAGCACATCGTTAGGGCGGTATAACATATTGCAGGTTTTAAAGGGGGGAGGGTCAGCTTTTACGGTGTAAGACTTCCCCTCGTACTCAAATTTTATGCATCTATGTAATGTTGAGGGAACGCATCCCATGGCTCAGATCCAAGGACGACCCAGCAATATATTATATTGGAACTCTCCCTCCAAGACATAGAAGAGTTTGGGTAAAGTACGTGGTCCTACGCGAATGTTGAGGATCACGGTGCCTAAGGTAGAAGTAATAGCGTCATTGAATGACCGCAACATGATGGGGTTGGCACACATGCAACTAGAAGGGATATTCATCTGTTGGAAGGATTTTGAAGAGATGATGTTTAGGCTAGCACCCCCGTCAATCATAACCCGACGTACTCGAATGTCCCGGACGTAAGCGGAGATGAAAAGGGCAGGGTCAGGGTCTTCTGTACCAAAGTCGACAATTTCATCTTCAGATAAACTGACTGCAGTAGCTTGTTGTACAGAGACAGAAGTGGTGGGGGAGATGGATTGTTTGGTGAGAGAAGCAACGTTATTGGGTGTTAGAATGGAGGCGACAGGCAGGGTTTCATTAGGTAAAACCTCTATCCCTTGAAGGATCTCAACGAGAGCTTGTCGATGAGATTCAGAAGTCTGAATGAGATCATACAATGTCATTTTTACGGGCGATTGGTGAATCTATTTAATCATATTTCGGTGGGCAATGCCATTAGAGACGGGATAGGCGGGTCCGCGAATGACCACTTTAGGTGGTGGTGCAATCGGGATGTTTGACGGAGAAAGAGATGCCGCAGGTGTGTTTTCTTTGGCTTTCCCATTGTTTTTCTGCCCTCGAGTAGCAACACTAATCATATTAATCTCGTAGACCTGAGATGAGGAAGATGGTTGGGATAACTCATGGTCTTCAAGAGGTGGGGTTGTAATAATGATAGATCTTGGTGAGGCGGGGACAGATGGTATAGGAGAGGGAATGGAAACTAAAGGTCTCTCCCTTCGTAAGTTGTCTTTCTTAATCTTTCTATCCGGGAGAGGTGACTGAAGAAGGATGGTTTTTAGAGCTTTGCATCCCTCCACATCATGTCCTGGTGTGCGGTGATAAGCGCAGATTTTAGACTCATCGTAACCCATAGGTCGGGGTTTAGACGGGTCATAAGGTCTAAGTGGAGGTAGGGAAATGGTCACATTCTCCACCAACATAGCAAGGATTTTGGCGTAAGATCCTTTGAGTGGGTCAAAATCGGAAGAGGATGAGGTTATTGGTTGTGTGGGTTTTGGTAATGTTTGGGCATGATTGGTTCGCACGGGTGGTGGTTTAGCCGAGGGGTGTTGATACATGGTTTTTACTAAACGTGATTTCTTTGGCACAGAAGCTATGTGGGATGATGAGGCCGCAGATGATGGGGTATCAGAAAACAACCACGGGGAAATAGGAGTGACCAAAAACAAATCTTTTGATGATGGAATTTGTTTAGGGTTGATAGGTGGATAGGATACGCGGAGTGACGGTGTTGCTATACCCTGGAATTTCTGTATAGGTGCGGAAGGCATAGGTTGTTTTGAAGAAAACACAGGAGGTATGATATATGGATGTAAGGTAGAGGGATGGGGTCCCAATATGGAAGGTAGGTATGACGATGATGGTTTTGATTGTGATAGGGGCACGGATTGAGTTTGTCTCCTAGGTGGCGGAGCAGATTTATTTTTGGATAGATCGAGTCGCTTAGGCGGGTGCGTTAGATTGGGCATTGGTGAGGTCCCAAGCATAGGGGAAGATCTGGTCAAGTTGATAGAAGTGGACGGGGCATTTGGTAGAGGTGAGGGGGGTGAAGGTGAGAACAGGGGCATTTTTAGCTTCTGTAAGCACTTCGGGTATATGGTGGAGACATCAGGATCAGTCTTTTGCATTTGAGTAGAAAAAGGGGTACTCAAACGTTCCCATAGGGCCTGTCTATCTTCTATGGAATGACAGTCTCCAGGTGTGATTTGTAATTTTTGTACGGAAGAAAGGTGGGTTGTAATTCCAGTCCACTGCGGGTGTGACACAGGAGGTAGATGAGGCACTGTATCAATAGATGTTAAGAGGTCAACCGGTCGTTGAAAAGATTTAGGCGATGAGGGACTAATAGGTAGGAGGGCGTGTTTGAGGGGATCTGTCACGTTTAAAGAATGTGGTGATGTTAGTGTAAGAGATTTCTCGTCTAAGGATGTCAAAAGGAGTGGCGAGCCTTCCTCTTGTGTAGCAAGAGCAGTAGAAGGGGACGTTTGGGAAATAGATAAATTAGATAGCATCCACTCACAGTCTTGTAGGGATGTGGTGTAAGAAGATTCGTCGATGAGAAGAGAAGTCCAGGCAGTTAACTCCTCTATGGGTAAAGGAATGATTTCACTTTGGCTTGATGGTGGTGAAGGAGGTTCAAACTCCTGTGTTGGTGGAGAGGCTTGATTTAAAAAATTTTCAATAGAGGCTTTTGGCTGAGAATCGAAGACCGCATGGATCTCATGAACACTCTCCTCGGCTAAGATATCTTGGTTCACGTTACTGTTGGACGAGTGATTCGGGAATGGCTTGTTGAAAATTTTCAGATTTCGGTTAGCAGGGGCGTTAGGATTATCGAGGGTTATATCCCCTGCGTCAACCATTTCCTGCACTATGTTTTTCAACATCTTGCAATTTTCATGACTATGTCCTTTTACGCGGTGAAAGTTACAAAAGTCATTTTCTTTGTACCAGGAAGGTATTGCGCGGGTGGAGTCAAACCCAGAGTGAGGTTTAACAAGGGGCAAGGTGATAGCCCCAGCTTTGAGCAATTTCTCCAGGATGACACCATAAGTTTCTCCCAAGGAAGTGTAATTGGTGGGCTCGGCTTTGTACTTATAAGTGGTTTTCGGCGGAGTATTGGACGGTGTTTGAGATTTGACCATTACCGCGTGGACAGCTCCTTTTGATTTAGAAGAAGTGGACGCGTGAGGAGTGGTGGGTTGTTTGGCTTGTTGGTAGAATCAGGAGTTCGAAATTGGGGTTTTTATTACACAACCGCAATTTCTCTTCTTCTAAGGCTCGAATTTCAAGTTTCCGAGCCATGGTAAAGGCCTCATCGAATGTGCGGAAAGTTTGAATTTGGAGGGTAGGGGAGATGTGCTTAGCGCAGGCCCGCATAAATAGTTCGATGAGTTCGGTTTGAGGCAAGGCATACGTAAGTTGGTTGATAAGGCCCCGCCATTGTCCAACGAAATCTGCGATAGATTCGTCTTCAAATTGTCAGATGGCATAGAGGTCGGTGATAGATACTTTCTTGGCAATGTTAATGGAGAAATGATCCAAGAAAGACTAGGCTAGTTGGTTAAAAGAGAAGATTGAGTGCTGGGGTTAAAGCACTGTACCACTCCAAGGCAGGTCCTGATAAGGACATGGGAAAGGTGCGGAGTAACAAGGCATCATCATGGGCAATCAAATAACAAGCATGTCTAAATGATCGCAAGTGTTTTTGAGGATCCTCTTTACTATTAAAACGAGTAAATTTTGGCAACTCCCATTGAGGAGGATATGAATGAAGGGGGACAGAAGGGTGAATGGGCTCCCGACAAACTTTTTCGTATGTCAAGGTGCTACGACTTCCTGAAACAGAAGCCTCCAGGTTTTGCATTTTGTCCATCATTTGTTTGATGAAATCTGTGGTTGGATGAGATGATGGTTGCGGTTGTGGTAAACGGAGGCAAATTGGGCCAAGGGCCTCCGCTGGACAATGGTGGGGCTAAGTGTTGATAAGGTATGGAGGATGAGTATGTTGGAGCAACAAAATAGGGATGTCCCCATATAAGGTGTTGAGGTTACTGGATACGTGTATGGGAATGAAAAGGTAGGCGGAGCTTGAGAAGGAAAGCTCGTGTGAATAGGTGGCAAAGAGCAAGTCATGAATGGAGTGGTCTGAAAGAGAGATGAGATAGGGGCAGTTGGTGGTAACGATACGTGGGGTCCAAGATTAACCAAAGGAAAGCTAATCGGGGTCCTATGAACCTCTGAAGCCGTCGGATTGGGAGACGGGGCTAGAGATGCAGGAAGTAAGGCAGTGTTATCAGGAGGAGTGGGAGCTAAATGAGCAGCTATACTAATAGGCATGCTAATAAGGAACTGACCATCAGGCGTACGGTCGGGGGCATGAGACAAATAGTATTGTACAACGTTGGGATTAGCATCCAGAAATTTGGCAAAGTCCTTGTCTCCTACAGGAATTTGGGGGATCTCACTGGTGTCCGTAGGGTTCCCTATAGAATGTGAAGGGGGTGATTCAGGCAAAGACACAGAGCAAGCATGTGAACCATGGCGGCAGCTTGCTTCCGAGTGATGACAACCATGGACAAGAACACACAAGAAAGTTTCAATCTATCAAGAACAAAAACAACCTCAGAATGATGAATTGGCAAGTTGCTGGTTTGTCAGGGGCTGATGAAGACAGTAACCGATATCGGTTTACTAACCGGTGTCGGTCATAGAGCAAATGACGTCGGTCGCTTAACAGATGCCGGTGTCAAAATTCTTGGATAAGAAGATATAAAAGGATGCTAATTTGATTTTTAGCAATGTTGAGTATATTTATCAACTTATTGATCACAGAAGACAAAGTATGACAGAGAAAACACAATTTGAAAACAAGCAAGATGCACACGCAAATCCAGAGACGAATCCTAGGGTTAATTTTAGTTATCGTGGGCTTATGCCGTCAGACGTAGAATGATGTCGGAATCGTAAACAACAAGACCTAGGGGAAATGTCAAGTTTGTTTTGGCTTATAAGGTTACCTCAATCGGGCGGAGGAATACAGCGGAAAAAGGGGGGATGTTTGAGTTGTTGTGTTAATTATGAAGTGATTCGGTATGTGTTGTGCAGTGAAACTAAGGTTAATTTCCTGTCAATACCGTGGATATCACCCCCACGTGTACGACCTGTTACTTAATCTATGTTCACTAGAATTGAAGAACAACAAGCAGGAATGCAATGCATGTGTTTTAAACCCAAATCGAAAATTATGTTCGATGAAGCAAGAGAGATGACTTTCACTAATGCGAAACTAGGAAAGCAAGACAAATTCTTTACAAAATATATAACAAAAGCAGCAACAGCAAATATGCTTCTTAAAATGAAAATAAGCAAGAGAAAGAAACCCAAAATGGGTCCCACCGGGCGTGCCAAAATTTTTCACTCGGAATGTTCGGCTTCTGGGAATAGAGTTGCTTCTATCCTTTCATTCCTTTTAGAAACAGATGAGGTTAGGGTTAGGAGGAATACCTGTTGAATGTCAAGATGGTATGCGCGTACCGTAGAGAAAGATCAGGCTGACTGCGAAGAACTCCTTTTTGTCTTGGAAGGACTACCTGCAAATAAGAACACAAGACCACAAGATTTTGATTAAACAATAAATGAGGAAACTGCCTTGGGCCCAGGAAATATAAAACTTCCTTTCGAAGGTGGTCAGTTCCCCTGCTAATATGAATTAACACAAAAGACTGCAAAATATCAATTAAATTATCTCGTTGAACTGGGTAGGGGAAAGGCTGGTTTTCTAGTTTTGATCAAAGGAACCGATGCCGGTTACTGATAACCGATACCGGTGGGGTTCTAGGATCTTCTTGGTAGCTATGGTGTTTGTAATGGCTGGTTTATGGATGATATTAGGAAATGGGATGATTAGAAGCAAAAGAATGACAGTTAGATGCAATGGCACGTTGGGTAATGGATTCAGAAACAGATCTAGGAGGACTGAGATTCAAGAAGCATAAGAAATGTTATAACAGAGGACATGCAAGATGTGACTTACTGGTTTTGACCAAGATGCAAGTTGATCTCCCTTGGTTGTAAACCACTTCTGGTTTCTTTACTTGTCTCTGCTCTGTCAAGTGAAGATCTGGACTCTGTTCCTCACTCGCAATGCTCTCTGTTGATCCAGAAATCCTTTGACTGATCTCCAAAATGAAATTCCGATCCGTCGTTTTGGTTGGGGAGCCATTTACAGGGAACCGATGGCGGTTGCATAACCGACGGCGGTCGAGTAGGAACCGGCATCGGTAAGGAAAAAGTAGGCTATTTTAGTAAAATAGCCCACCTTCCCTGCTTTTCTCCCGAGAGATCAGTTGCGGGCTTGGTCAAGTGGCTAGAAGGTCGGCTTTGGGTGCGAGTAAGGAGGCATTAGTTATGGATGTGAGTCTAGACCAAGTCACGGGTCTTAATTAGGTTAGTTTAGGGTTAGGGCTAGGTCATGATGAGGTGGAAAAGTGACGTGGCGGGTAAGGTGATGTGGAATTTATCAATTATAAGGTAATTAATAAATAATTGTGTAAGGTTTAGCTAATGAGGTTAGGTTGCGAAATGGGATGCGGGTCACAAGGGGTCGTAAGACACGAATTTGGTGTCTACACACGTAGCCCATTATTTTCCTCTATTCTACATCCAGAGGTCCTCTACCCAAGTGCACGCCTTTGGGGAAGTTGACTGTCAGAGCAAGGCCTCCTAGGCTGTCATGTCCCCTTTTTCACTGCTCTCTTCTCTCCCTTTCTTAGCACTATGTCTGCGCTCCACTCTAACTCCTGGTCTACAAGAATCTTGAGCATCTTCTTCACTTCTCACTCTGCCACCTCAGTTATCTACTCCTTTGTAAAATCTATGGCTCTTTGTCCCTTGGCATCCCTCTCATCTTCCTTTGTATCTTCAGTTCCTTCATCTCCTTATGCACCTTTTCTGTTGCGCGAATACAAACTCTTACTTTTCATCCCCACTCTCCTCCTCCAAGTCATAAACACTAAATACATGAGTTTCCAAAGTTTCCTTGTCTTTTTTTGGCTCTCCTCCTCGTCACCACCTCCTTCACTCTCATCCTCTACTTCTCCCATATATCTCTCCAAGTTGTCAGCCGCCTCCAAGTCAGCTTCTTCATCTACCTTCTGCTTCTTCCTAAGAGGTTACTTCTGGTCAGGAGATTATGCCTTTTCTTCTTCCTCTTGTGACTCCTCCAAGGTGGTGGGTTGTTTGGGTGCCTCTACTTCTGGCATCTTATCCTTTACTAGAGACTTCTTCCTCTGAACACATGTGCTTGGCTTGGCGCTCGTAGAAGGCATGCTCACTATCTGAGTAGTTGGTACACTTGGTGCTCCTTCCTCTCCTCTACCCCCTCTTCTTAAACACTGGCTTCTTCTTTTCCAGGGTCTTTAGGTATGGAGATCTCATCCACTAAGTATGCGTCATTTTTAAATTTCATCCTTATGCACATGTATACGCGTTCCGTGGATCCTCCAGCAATAGGAAGTGTTATTGGTCTAGTCATGTGGATCTTGTGCGACACGTAATTCTCCACGTATGCACGCTTACCTCTGGGATAGTTCAGTTTCTTCCTCATATCCTTGTGCTCCCCGGCTCAACTTTCCTAGCTCTAAGCCTTAGCTTTTCTGATTCTTTAAATCTATTAACTCCCACTTGGAAGTACTAGGTAGTGAAGGTGAAAGGGAGCTTGCACCAAGGGCTCCACAATTCATCAACAAGTTTGAATCTGCCCAAGCAGTAGTGCTAGTACACCATGAACTCATCTTCTCCTTGTGTGGCTGATGGGAGTTGTTTGGGGATCCTCCACTCCACCTCGAATGCATTTCTCAAGTGTGTATACCATTTTTCAAGTCATGCTTTGTGGGGAACCATCATGGTATCACATGCATACTTTTCAAACCTCTTTGCAAGTGAAGGGCCTTTGACTGCATACTCCCAAAAAACTTATCTGGTGCATCCAAACACTCCAATTTCTGCAAATACTATGGTGAGCAAGACATTTCCAAAGAGGATCATGTCCCCTTCCTTTGCACACTTTACAATTTCCTTGGCAATGTATGCAGATATGTTGTAAATAGTCCCCTCTGTAATCTTCCTACAGACAGGTAGCCATGGCTTGTTTACTTGCGTCCACCTTCTTTGCCATTCAGTTTCATTACCAGGTGCACATCCATCCTCATACTAGGTCCTTGATGTTTGAGATGTCATAAATATCATGACCCTTTCTTTCAGGCATACTCTCTTATGGTCTCTTGAATAGCTTACTTGTCACTAAGGTCATCTTCTAGGCTATCTCCCCCGCTATGAGGCTTGTAAACTGTGTAATCAACTGGGGATTATGCGCATCTTGCACCCAACAAAGTGGAAGTAGTCCTCATGAACCCGAGACATTACCACCTGTACAAGTGATCTGGCTTCCCAAATAAGGCAACTCGTAGAGTTGTAGCGACCCTGCCTTCGCTAGCTTGACCTTCACGGTCATCACTGTAGATAGGCAACCCTTCAGGTGTTTTCTTGTTGGTTGAGCGTACCAATTCTAATGTCATTTCTTTATCTACAGTGCTGGGTGCAGTGATTATAGTCATTGAATGGTATGGCTTCTCAAATGGGATTCCCATTCCTTCCCTGTCATCACTCCATCAAGGTACTGCATTTCTGCATACCATTCTTCATTTGTATCTACCTCAAGTTCTAGTTTTTTAGCTTTCGCTTTGCCCTTCCCTTTCTTTGATGCCATGGTCGAGGTAATTGTATTACTCTGTCCTCTCCCTTGTTACTCTGCTTTCCTTCTCCCAGCCTTTGATCTCAGATCCGTGATACAATTCTCCTAAACCCGTGCCCTAGTTTTTTGAACCCTAACTTCGATAAATTCTTCACAAGAGAGCATCTTTTCACTTCGTTCCACAACCATGTAATTCCTTCCTTTTGGTTCACAATCTCAAACTAGCTCTTTACATTTTTAATCACACAGATCTTATCTTGATCAAATCTGAAAAATCCCTAGCTTATATCTCCAACTCTTCATTTTCGCAAAGTAAAATGAGAGTGCCCCGACCCTTTATTTATAGTTTTTTCCTTTTTCTGGTCATTAAATGCTACTTTACCTACCTCATACTGTGTTCATTTAATGTGGCTTCTTAAAATAAATCCCATCTTTAGTTTCTTCACTCATGTGCACCCTTCTTGCGTGAAAAATCCTCCAACCTTCTGGCGCGTCAACCAACCGAACCTGACAGGAAACTCTTACGTGCGCTCACTTGCGCTGAAAAACTTGTTTTTCAAAGGATTTTCCATTATCGTTATCCACAGGCGATGAGAACACACCAAAACGCCAGACTATGTGTGGTTAATGAACTCGACAATTTTTTCCTTTTTTGATTGAAATGAGTGGAATAGCCTCCACTCCTTTTTGTGTATATTCGTTCGCTGTGGAATTATCGTAACGGTGACTTTTTGTGAGAGGGTCGGGTGCATCTCACAATAGGTCCCTAAACCCCCTTGTGAGAAGGGCAAAGATCTCGAGCGAAATCTGGAGATCGGGTGGCTAGGAGTATGTTTAAGGTTGCATGTTCTGACACATACACAACGCGTAACATATTCGTAGCAGTCGTTATTGAGAGTAAGGCCAATAATAACCAAGGCGAAGGATTCGTTTGGGCCACGGCAAGGCCACTGAAATGTCACCACAAATACCCGTCATAGACCTGTTGGATGGTATGGTGGCCCTCCACTCTCTTAGACAGCGAATGCGGATGCCATCAAAGCCACGTTTAAAAGGAGTCCCCCCATGAACACATAACGCGAAACACTTTTAAGAAAGCACGTTTGCCGTTACTAAGTAAGGTCGGTGGGATGACAGAGATTGTAAGGTAGGCGTGAAATTTGTGTACCGCAGGTATCCTGTTAATTAGTAACTAGCACTTATTTATCATAAAAACTACCGGGTTGAATAGGTGTGCAAAACGATTGGTGGACCACGACAAAATAATTCAGAGTCGTTGGCCGCGGCAGAATTTTGCGAGGCTAAGCAAGCCATAGTATCCGCAAATTTTTTAGTGGAGCGTGGAATTGTTTTGTATAGAATAGTGGGGTAATAAGCTAGAAGTGAATCCACGTAGTGTTTTGTATTTTTGAATTTCCTTCAATTTTTTCATTGGTAGATGCCCATAACTTGATTGACTACCAATTGAGAGTCGCCAAAATGTTGATATATTTGATGCCTAAGTGTAACGCAACTTGGAGACCCCGAACAGGCCCTCGTATTCCGCTGTAATTATTAGTGCAAGGGAAACTGAGTCGGAATGAAGAGGCCTAGGTTCAGCGTCGAGAGGAATGAGAACAACTCTGGCTCCCCTCCACCTCGCTGGCATTTAGATTCCATCGAGACGAGGGTCCTTGGTATGACTCTTCCCGGAGTGAAAGAACTGTCGATGAGTTCGTCGGGGAAGGTAAAATTGGTAAAAATTTTGTTCCCCAGTAAAGGACCTTCCACAAGTTGGCTGCGATGGTTTGCCCTTTGATTGATTGTCCCTGGTGACAAACTCAAGGTGTGAGGTCAGCGAGAAGCAGTTAGCACTAGCAATGCGTTGGTCTCAATGAGGTTTGGCATACTGTAATGGATGGGGTCTGTATTGGTGATGCGAAAGTCTTCTGTGCTTTAGAATGTAGTTTCGGAGTTTTGGTGGCCAACTAATATAGGGCAAGGTCAGAATTTTTCTACATGTGTGTACCTAGTCTCATAGTCCACCAAAGTACGACTTATATAATAAACGGCTTGTTCACGTTCTCAGAGTCACGATGTGTAAGCATGGCTCCTACAGCGTGTCGGTGGCGGAAGGTAAAGGTAGAAAGGGCGGTCGTCTTGGGGTGGGATAAGCACGGGTGGCTGCAAGAGACAGGAATTTGAGAGCTTCGAAGGCTTGGTGACATTCTTCGCTCCATTGGAAGCAATATCCTTTTTAAGGAGGTGATGGAAAGGTTGACACCGATCCGAGAGAGTTGGGAGATGAAACGTCGGATAGATTGAAGCTTACCTTGTAAACTACGCAATTGTTTGAGATTTTTGGGTGGGGGCATTTCTAGGATAGCTTTGACTTTAGATGGATCGACCTCAAATGCCACGCAAAGAGACGATAAAGCCAAGAATTTTTCCCGAAAGAACACCAAAGACACATTTCTTCGGTTGAAGGTGGACAGAATATTGTAACAGGCGATCAAAAATAATGGTTAAAACATCGAGATGTTCACTACGATGTTTAGACTTGCCGAGAAGATCGTCGACATAGTCTTCAAGGATAGTGTGCATAATGTCACTGAAATGTAGGTCATAGCCCGCTGATAGGTAGCACCAGCAGCATTCTTAAGGCCAAATGGCATGACACGATAACAGAAGGTTCCCAAGAGTTATGAAGGCAGTTTGTGTTGATCGGTAGGGGCAACCAAAATTTGGTTGTATCGTGAAAATCCATCACTGAGAGAGAGCATCTCATGACCTGCAGTTAGATCAACAAGTTGGTTCAATGCTAGGTAAGGGAAGTCATCCTTAGGGCAAGCGAGTTAAGATCCCAGAAATCTGTGCATATCCGAAGTCCCCCTGTCGCTATAGTGACAGGTACGATGTTAGAAATCCATTGAGGATAGTCGATAGGCAAGATGAAGGAAACAGAAAGGAGTCGTTGGAGCTCCTCTTTGACCAAGAGAGCAATGCGTGGATGCATTTTTCTCAACTTCTGTTTAATTGGCTTGGAATCGGGGTTTCAGGGTGATGTTATGGACAGCAATGTCAGGATCAATTCCTGCATGTCAGCGTAGGACCAAGCGAAAGCTTGGTTACGAGCACGGAGAAAGGTAGCAAAGGCGACTTGTTCTGATGCGTTAAGGGATTGTCCGATCTTACAATGTGAGGATCCTCCTCTATGTGGATGTTGATTTCTATAGTAGATTCGTTTCAGCATAGTTGGGTTTCAGATGGTAAGGCTCGTTGAATATAAGAATCATCCGCGCCAAGGTAAGTGAGGATGGAGTCGTCATCCTGGCATTCAACAACATTAATCAAAGGCGAATCCTCTTCGATCATGTCTGGATAAAGAAGGGGCAAAGAAGATGGGTCATCATTATCGCGTTGATAAGTGAGAGGACCTATGAAGATAACATTTATGAAAAAAAAAAGTTAGGAGGGATGGATTCAGGGTCTATAGATTCTGCGGGTGATGATGGCAAAGTGGGTGATGATGGTTTGGTAGGGGCGACGTCTTCTTCTTCCAGGATACAGCTGACAGGAGGTGTCTCCTGTGTAGGTGTTTTCGGGAAAACTGAGACCACTGCGATCATTGTGTTTACGGGTAGTCACGGGAATGAGTGTATGTTGGCCTTGTTCGTAAAGACCGAAACCAAAGCCCTTCCAAGCGCAGCGTGTCAGGAAGGTAAGGGAAAAAATGACGGTTTGTCAAGTATTGAAAATCAGATTGGAAAGGAACCACACCAAGAGGAGGTTCAGGGGTAATGGAGGATGCGTCAACACCCCCATACGTTAGGTTAGTGCGGCAATGGGGTGGTCCGTAAGAGATTATCTCCCCCACGTGACGGTCGTAGGGTGGGATGTGCATGTAATTTTCCGTACTCCTGCGGGGTAGGGAAAGAACTAACATTATATAGGCGGTACTCCCCCAGCGTAAGGCGCTGAAAAACATTCTACTAAGGGGTCGGAGGTTGGAATGTTAGCCGCGGAAGGGAAGTGGTTTTTGCGATGGTGGTTTCATCAATTGAAGGCGTAGGCGTGGTTGAGGTGGATGGTTGAGGTACATTTAAGGAGGATGGTTGGGTTGAATGTATGGGTGTCTTGATTGGTATAAGCACATCGTTAGGGCGGTATAACATATTGCAGGTTTTAAAGGGGGGAGGGTCAGCTTTTACGGTGTAAGACTTCCCCTCGTACTCAAATTTTATGCATCTATGTAATGTTGAGGGAACGCATCCCATGGCTCAGATCCAAGGACGACCCAGCAATATATTATATTGGAACTCTCCCTCCAAGACATAGAAGAGTTTGGGTAAAGTACGTGGTCCTACGCGAATGTTGAGGATCACGGTGCCTAAGTAGAAGTAATAGCGTCATTGAATGACCGCAACATGATGGGGTTGGCACACATGCAACTAGAAGGGATATTCATCTGTTGGAAGGATTTTGAAGAGATGATGTTTAGGCTAGCACCCCCGTCAATCATAACCCGACGTACTCGAATGTCCCGGACGTAAGCGGAGATGAAAAGGGCAGGGTCAGGGTCTTCTGTACCAAAGTCGACAATTTCATCTTCAGATAAACTGACTGCAGTAGCTTGTTGTACAGAGACAGAAGTGGTGGGGGAGATGGATTGTTTGGTGAGAGAAGCAACGTTATTGGGGTTAGAATGGAGGCGACAGGCAGGGTTTCATTAGGTAAAACCTCTATCCCTTGAAGGATCTCAACGAGAGCTTGTCGATGAGATTCAGAAGTCTGAATGAGATCATACAATGTCATTTTTACGGGCGATTGGTGAATCTATTTAATCATATTTCGGTGGGCAATGCCATTAGAGACGGGATAGGCGGGTCCGCGAATGACCACTTTAGGTGGTGGTGCAATCGGGATGTTTGACGGAGAAAGAGATGCCGCAGGTGTGTTTTCTTTGGCTTTCCCATTGTTTTTCTGCCCTCGAGTAGCAACACTAATCATATTAATCTCGTAGACCTGAGATGAGGAAGATGGTTGGGATAACTCATGGTCTTCAAGAGGTGGGGGTTGTAATAATGATAGATCTTGGTGAGGCGGGGACAGATGGTATAGGAGAGGGAATGGAACTAAAGGTCTCTCCCTTCGTAAGTTGTCTTTCTTAATCTTTCTATCCGGGAGAGGTGACTGAAGAAGGATGGTTTTTAGAGCTTTGCATCCCTCCACATCATGTCCTGGTGTGCGGTGATAAGCGCAGATTTTAGACTCATCGTAACCCATAGGTCGGGGTTTAGACGGGTCATAAGGTCTAAGTGGAGGTAGGGAAATGGTCACATTCTCCACCAACATAGCAAGGATTTTGGCGTAAGATCCTTTGAGTGGGTCAAAATCGGAAGAGGATGAGGTTATTGGTTGTGTGGGTTTTGGTAATGTTTGGGCATGATTGGTTCGCACGGGTGGTGGTTTAGCCGAGGGGTGTTGATACATGGTTTTTACTAAACGTGATTTCTTTGGCACAGAAGCTATGTGGGATGATGAGGCCGCAGATGATGGGGTATCAGAAAACAACCACGGGGAAATAGGAGTGACCAAAAACAAATCTTTTGATGATGGAATTTGTTTAGGGTTGATAGGTGGATAGGATACGCGGAGTGACGGTGTTGCTATACCCTGGAATTTCTGTATAGGTGCGGAAGGCATAGGTTGTTTTGAAGAAAACACAGGAGGTATGATATATGGATGTAAGGTAGAGGGATGGGTCCCAATATGGAAGGTAGGTATGACGATGATGGTTTTGATTGTGATAGGGGCACGGATTGAGTTTGTCTCCTAGGTGGCGGAGCAGATTTATTTTTGGATAGATCGAGTCGCTTAGGCGGGTGCGTTAGATTGGGCATTGGTGAGGTCCCAAGCATAGGGGAAGATCTGGTCAAGTTGATAGAAGTGGACGGGCATTTGGTAGAGGTGAGGGGGGTGAAGGTGAGAACAGGGGCATTTTTAGCTTCTGTAAGCACTTCGGGTATATGGTGGAGACATCAGGATCAGTCTTTTGCATTTGAGTAGAAAAAGGGGTACTCAAACGTTCCCATAGGGCCTGTCTATCTTCTATGGAATGACAGTCTCCAGGTGTGATTTGTAATTTTTGTACGGAAGAAAGGTGGGTTGTAATTCCAGTCCACTGCGGGTGTGACACAGGAGGTAGATGAGGCACTGTATCAATAGATGTTAAGAGGTCAACCGGTCGTTGAAAAGATTTAGGCGATGAGGGACTAATAGGTAGGAGGGCGTGTTTGAGGGGATCTGTCACGTTTAAAGAATGTGGTGATGTTAGTGTAAGAGATTTCTCGTCTAAGGATGTCAAAAGGAGTGGCGAGCCTTCCTCTTGTGTAGCAAGAGCAGTAGAAGGGGACGTTTGGGAAATAGATAAATTAGATAGCATCCACTCACAGTCTTGTAGGGATGTGGTGTAAGAAGATTCGTCGATGAGAAGAGAAGTCCAGGCAGTTAACTCCTCTATGGGTAAAGGAATGATTCACTTTGGCTTGATGGTGGTGAAGGAGGTTCAAACTCCTGTGTTGGTGGAGAGGCTTGATTTAAAAAATTTTCAATAGAGGCTTTTGGCTGAGAATCGAAGACCGCATGGATCTCATGAACACTCTCCTCGGCTAAGATATCTTGGTTCACGTTACTGTTGGACGAGTGATTCGGGAATGGCTTGTTGAAAATTTTCAGATTTCGGTTAGCAGGGGCGTTAGGATTATCGAGGGTTATATCCCCTGCGTCAACCATTTCCTGCACTATGTTTTTCAACATCTTGCAATTTTCATGACTATGTCCTTTTTACGCGGTGAAAGTTACCAAAAGTCATTTTCTTTGTACCAGGAAGGTATTGCGCGGGTGGAGTCAAACCCAGAGTGAGGTTTAACAAGGGGCAAGGTGATAGCCCCAGCTTTGAGCAATTTCTCCAGGATGACACCATAAGTTTCTCCCAAGGAAGTGTAATTGGTGGGCTCGGCTTTGTACTTATAAGTGGTTTTCGGCGGAGTATTGGACGGTGTTTGAGATTTGACCATTACCGCGTGGACAGCTCCTTTTGATTTAGAAGAAGTGGACGCGTGAGGAGTGGTGGTGTTTGGCTTGTTGGTAGAATCAGGAGTTCGAAAATTGGGGTTTTTATTACACAACCGCAATTTCTCTTCTTCTAAGGCTCGAATTTCAAGTTTCCGAGCCATGGTAAAGGCCTCATCGAATGTGCGGAAAGTTTGAATTTGGAGGGTAGGGGAGATGTGCTTAGCGCAGGCCCGCATAAATAGTTCGATGAGTTCGGTTTGAGGCAAGGCATACGTAAGTTGGTTGATAAGGCCCCGCCATTGTCCAACGAAATCTGCGATAGATTCGTCTTCAAATTGTCAGATGGCATAGAGGTCGGTGATAGATACTTTCTTGGCAATGTTAATGGAGAAATGATCCAAGAAAGACTAGGCTAGTTGGTTAAAAGAGAAGATTGAGTGCTGGGTTAAAGCACTGTACCACTCCAAGGCAGGTCCTGATAAGGACATGGGAAAGGTGCGGAGTAACAAGGCATCATCATGGGCAATCAAATAACAAGCATGTCTAAATGATCGCAAGTGTTTTTGAGGATCCTCTTTACTATTAAAACGAGTAAATTTTGGCAACTCCCATTGAGGAGGATATGAATGAAGGGGGACAGAAGGGTGAATGGGCTCCCGACAAACTTTTTCGTATGTCAAGGTGCTACGACTTCCTGAAACAGAAGCCTCCAGGTTTTGCATTTTGTCCATCATTTGTTTGATGAAATCTGTGGTTGGATGAGATGATGGTGCGGTTGTGGTAAACGGAGGCAAATTGGGCCAAGGGCCTCCGCTGGACAATGGTGGGGCTAAGTGTTGATAAGGTATGGAGGATGAGTATGTTGGAGCAACAAAATAGGGATGTCCCATATAAGGTGTTGAGGTTACTGGATACGTGTATGGGAATGAAAAGGTAGGCGGAGCTTGAGAAGGAAAGCTCGTGTGAATAGGTGGCAAAGAGCAAGTCATGAATGGAGTGGTCTGAAAGAGAGATGAGATAGGGGCAGTTGGTGGTAACGATACGTGGGGTCCAAGATTAACCAAAGGAAAGCTAATCGGGGTCCTATGAACCTCTGAAGCCGTCGGATTGGGAGACGGGGCTAGAGATGCAGGAAGTAAGGCAGTGTTATCAGGAGGAGTGGGAGCTAAATGAGCAGCTATACTAATAGGCATGCTAATAAGGAACTGACCATCAGGCGTACGGTCGGGGGCATGAGACAAATAGTATTGTACAACGTTGGGATTAGCATCCAGAAATTTGGCAAAGTCCTTGTCTCCTACAGGAATTTGGGGGATCTCACTGGTGTCCGTAGGGTTCCCTATAGAATGTGAAGGGGGTGATTCAGGCAAAGACACAGAGCAGGCATGTGAAACCATGGCGGCAGCTTGCTTCCGAGTGATGACAACCATGGACAAGAACACACAAGAAAGTTTCAATCTATCAAGAACAAAAACAACCTCAGAATGATGAATTTGGCAAGTTGCTGGTTTGTCAGGGGCTGATGAAGACAGTAACCGATATCGGTTTACTAACCGGTGTCGGTCATAGAGCAAATGACGTCGGTCGCTTAACAGATGCCGGTGTCAAAATTCTTGGATAAGAAGATATAAAAGGATGCTAATTTGATTTTAGCAATGTTGAGTATATTTATCAACTTATTGATCACAGAAGACAAAGTATGACAGAGAAAACACAATTTGAAAACAAGCAAGATGCACACGCAAATCCAGAGACGAATCCTAGGGTTAATTTTAGTTATCGTGGGCTTATGCCGTCAGACGTAGAATGATGTCGGAATCGTAAACAACAAGACCTAGGGGAAATGTCAAGTTTGTTTTGGCTTATAAGGTTACCTCAATCGGGCGGAGGAATACAGCGGAAAAAGGGGGGATGTTTGAGTTGTTGTGTTAATTATGAAGTGATTCGGTATGTGTTGTGCAGTGAAACTAAGGTTAATTTCCTGTCAATACCGTGGATATCACCCCCACGTGTACGACCTGTTACTTAATCTATGTTCACTAGAATTGAAGAACAACAAGCAGGAATGCAATGCATGTGTTTTAAACCCAAATCGAAAATTATGTTCGATGAAGCAAGAGAGATGACTTTCACTAATGCGAAACTAGGAAAGCAAGACAAATTCTTTACAAAATATATAACAAAAGCAGCAACAGCAAATATGCTTCTTAAAATGAAAATAAGCAAGAGAAAGAAACCCAAAATGGGTCCCACCGGGCGTGCCAAAATTTTTCACTCGGAATGTTTCGGCTTCTGGGAATAGAGTTGCTTCTATCCTTTCATTCCTTTTAGAAACAGATGAGGTTAGGGTTAGGAGGAATACCTGTTGAATGTCAAGATGGTATGCGCGTACCGTAGAGAAAGATCAGGCTGACTGCGAAGAACTCCTTTTTGTCTTGGAAGGACTACCTGCAAATAAGAACACAAGACCACAAGATTTTGATTAAACAATAAATGAGGAAACTGCCTTGGGCCCAGGAAATATAAAACTTCCTTTCGAAGGTGGTCAGTTCCCCTGCTAATATGAATTAACACAAAAGACTGCAAAATATCAATTAAATTATCTCGTTGAACTGGGTAGGGGAAAGGCTGGTTTTCTAGTTTTGATCAAAGGAACCGATGCCGGTTACTGATAACCGATACCGGTGGGTTCTAGGATCTTCTTGGTAGCTATGGTGTTTGTAATGGCTGGTTTATGGATGATATTAGGAAATGGGATGATTAGAAGCAAAAGAATGACAGTTAGATGCAATGGCACGTTGGGTAATGGATTCAGAAACAGATCTAGGAGGACTGAGATTCAAGAAGCATAAGAAATGTTATAACAGAGGACATGCAAGATGTGACTTACTGGTTTTGACCAAGATGCAAGTTGATCTCCTTGGTTGTAAACACTTCTGGTTTCTTTACTTGTCTCTGCTCTGTCAAGTGAAGATCTGGACTCTGTTCCTCACTCGCAATGCTCTCTGTTGATCCAGAAATCCTTTGACTGATCTCCAAAATGAAATTCCGATCCGTCGTTTTGGTTTGGGGAGCCATTTACAGGGAACCGATGGCGGTTGCATAACCGACGGCGGTCGAGTAGGAACCGGCATCGGTAAGGAAAAAGTAGGCTATTTTTAGTAAAATAGCCCACCTTCCCTGCTTTTCTCCCGAGAGATCAGTTGCGGGCTTGGTCAAGTGGCTAGAAGGTCGGCTTTGGGTGCGAGTAAGGAGGCATTAGTTATGGATGTGAGTCTAGACCAAGTCACGGGTCTTAATTAGGTTAGTTTAGGGTTAGGGCTAGGTCATGATGAGGTGGAAAAGTGACGTGGCGGGTAAGGTGATGTGGATTTATCAATTATAAGGTAATTAATAAATAATTGTGTAAGGTTTAGCTAATGAGGTTAGGTTGCGAAATGGGATGCGGGTCACAAGGGGTCGTAAGACACGAATTTGGTGTCTACACACGTAGCCCATTATTTTCCTCTATTCTACATCCAGAGGTCCTCTACCCAAGTGCACGCCTTTGGGGAAGTTGACTGTCAGAGCAAGGCCTCCTAGGCTGTCATGTCCCTTTTCACTGCTCTCTTCTCTCCCTTTCTTAGCACTATGTCTGCGCTCCACTCTAACTCCTGGTCTACAAGAATCTTGAGCATCTTCTTCACTTCTCACTCTGCCACCTCAGTTATCTACTCCTTTGTAAAATCTATGGCTCTTTGTCCCTTGGCATCCCTCTCATCTTCCTTTGTATCTTCAGTTCCTTCATCTCCTTATGCACCTTTCTGTTGCGCGAATACAAACTCTTACTTTTCATCCCCACTCTCCTCCTCCAAGTCATAAACACTAAATACATGAGTTTCCAAAGTTTCCTTGTCTTTTTTTGGCTCTTCCTCCTCGTCACCACCTCCTTCACTCTCATCCTCTACTTCTCCCATATATCTCTCCAAGTTGTCAGCCGCCTCCAAGTCAGCTTCTTCATCTACCTTCTGCTTCTTCCTAAGAGGTTACTTCTGGTCAGGAGATTATGCCTTTTCTTCTTCCTCTTGTGACTCCTCCAAGGTGGTGGGTTGTTTGGGTGCCTCTACTTCTGGCATCTTATCCTTTACTAGAGACTTCTTCCTCTGAACACATGTGCTTGGCTTGGCGCTCGTAGAAGGCATGCTCACTATCTGAGTAGTTGGTACACTTGGTGCTCCTTCCTCTCCTCTACCCCTCTTCTTAAACACTGGCTTCTTCTTTTCCAAGGGTCTTTAGGTATGGAGATCTCATCCACTAAGTATGCGTCATTTTTAAATTTCATCCTTATGCACATGTATACGCGTTCCGTGGATCCTCCAGCAATAGGAAGTGTTATTGGTCTAGTCATGTGGATCTTGTGCGACACGTAATTCTCCACGTATGCACGCTTACCTCTGGGATAGTTCAGTTTCTTCCTCATATCCTTGTGCTCCCGGCTCAACTTTCCTAGCTCTAGCCTTAGCTTTTCTGATTCTTTAAATCTATTAACTCCCACTTGGAAGTACTAGGTAGTGAAGGTGAAAGGGAGCTTGCACCAAGGGCTCCACAATTCATCAACAAGTTTGAATCTGCCCAAGCAGTAGTGCTAGTACACCATGAACTCATCTTCTCCTTGTGTGGCTGATGGGAGTTGTTTGGGGATCCTCCACTCCACCTCGAATGCATTTCTCAAGTGTGTATACCATTTTTCAAGTCATGCTTTGTGGGGAACCATCATTGTATCACATGCATACTTTTCAAACCTCTTTGCAAGTGAAGGGCCTTTGACTGCATACTCCCAAAAAACTTATCTGGTGCATCCAAAACTCCAATTTCTGCAAATACTATGGTGAGCATGACATTTCCAAAGAGGATCATGTCCCCTTCCTTTGCACACTTTACAATTTCCTTGGCAATGTATGCAGATATGTTGTAAATAGTCCCCTCTGTAATCTTCCTACAGACATGTAGCCATGGCTTGTTTACTTGCGTCCACCTTTCTTTGCCATTCAGTTTCATTACCAGGTGCACATCCATCCTCATAACTAGGTCCTTGATGTTTGAGATGTCATAATATCATGACCCTTTCTTTCAGG
Organism: Taxus chinensis; assembly: GCA_019776745.2. Lineage (NCBI taxonomy): Eukaryota > Viridiplantae > Streptophyta > Pinopsida > Cupressales > Taxaceae > Taxus > Taxus chinensis. The sequence continues at coordinate 94,347,510 of CM034148.1, read as the reverse complement.
CATACTCTCTTATGGTCTCTTGAATAGCTTACTTGTCACTAAGGTCATCTTCTAGGCTATCTCCCCCGCATATGAGGCTTGTAAACTGTGTAATCAACTGGGGAGTTATGCGCATCTTGCACCCAACAAAGTGGAAGTAGTCCTCATGAACCCGAGACATTAACCACCTGTACAAGTGATCTGGCTTCCCAAAATAAGGCAACTCGTAGAGTTGTAGCGACCCTGCCTTCGCTAGCTTGACCTTCACGTCATCACTGTAGATAGGCAACCCTTCAGGTGTTTTCTTGTTGGTTGAGCGTACCAATTCTAATGTCATTTCTTTATCTACAGTGCTGGTGCAGTGATTATAGTCATTGAATGGTATGCTTCTCAAATGGGATTCCCATTCCTTCCCTGTCATCACTCCATCAAGGTACTGCATTTCTGCATACCATTCTTCATTTGTATCTACCTCAAGTTCTAGTTTTTTAGCTTTCGCTTTGCCCTTCCCTTTCTTTGATGCCATGGTCGAGGTAATTGTATTACTCTAGTCCTCTCCTTGTTACTCTGCTTTCCTTCTCCCAGCCTTTGATCTCAGATCCGTGATACAATTCTCCTAAACCCGTGCCCTAGTTTTTTGAACCCTAACTTCGATAAATTCTTCACAAGAGAGCATCTTTTCACTTCGTTCCACAACCATGTAATTCCTTCCTTTTGGTTCACAATCTCAAACTAGCTCTTTACATTTTTAATCACATAGATCTTATCCTTGATCAAATCTGAAAAATCCCTAGCTTATATCTCCAACTCTTCATTTTCGCAAAGTAAAATGAGAGTGCCCCGACCCTTTATTTATAGTTTTTTCCTTTTTCTGGTCATTAAATGCTACTTTACCTACCTCATACTGTGTTCATTTAATGTGGCTTCTTAAAATAAATCCCATCTTTAGTTTCTTCACTCATGCACCCTTCTTGCGTGAAAAATCCTCCAACCTTCTGGCGCGCAACCAAACCAACCTGACAGGAAACTCTTACGTGCGCTCAACTTGCGCTGAAGGCACTTCTTCTATCCAGATTCTTACTTTCACCTACCTCGTGTTACTTTAAATGCACTTCTTTTTCCTTTGTACATGGGATCTACAAGTAGCTTTACCTTGGCAGCAACCATTCTATCTTTTCTCTTCATCTCTCTTTTAACCGGGCTATTCAACAAGTCTTTTCAACACAACTTCCTTGGTACTTTTAATCACGTGCTTCTTCACTTTTCTCCACCCCACACTTAAATGATGTGTGGTCCTCTATGTACTCATAAATTCTCCAAAAATAGCAATAAGGTTACCGGCACCCAAGGTGCAAAACAAAACAACAACGCGAAAGGGAAACACATGGAAAGGAAAATGCATAAAGGAAAATTCTAAACTAACTGGAAAAACGGCCTTATTTACAAACACCAAGAAGACTTATTTATAGTAGGGCTTCAGTCTACTGCCATTGAAGTGTCCAGGAAACTTCATTCCATTCAGTGCTTATAACTGGCACGTGCCCGAATCAAGGATGTACGAGATTGTGTAGGGACCTGACCAATGGACTTTCAACTTCCTAAGATGGTGCAAAAATTTAGAATCACACAATAACACCATATGCCCAACCTCAAACTTCTTGTTCCTAATATGGTGATCATTCCAAGCCTTTTGCTTTTCCTTTTCCATTGTTTGGCTCCAATGGGCAAGTGATCATCTCTCATCTAGTTTAATTAGTTCATCAATTATTTCTTCCAGCACTTGTTCATCGGCTAATCCTCCTGCGTGCACTATTCACAGAGAAGGTAACATAAATGCAACCAGAAAAATAGCTTCCACACTAAACACCAATTGAAAAGGTGTGGCTTTATTTATTCTTTTATACGTAGTCCTGTAAGCCCATAAAATTTTTGATACCTTGTCATCCCAATCTTGTCTTCCAACATCATAGATTTTGGTCAAGGTATGACTCGGTATCGTATTGAATGCTTCCACGGTTCCATTTACTTATGGGTGATAGGTCATAGTCTTATAGTGAGCCACCATGAACTCAGATAGTAGGATCCTCATGGTCTCATTTAGAAAATGTGTACCCCTATCACTGGTCAAACTCAATGGGCATCCATACCTAGTGATAATGTTCTCCCATAGAAACCTTTCTGCTATTGTTGTCATGCAATCTTTACTCGGGGCTGCTTCTGCCCACCTTGTGAGATAATCCATTCAAGTGATGACATAACGTGACCCATTCCTACACACTGCTGGTGCAATAGGTCCTACAAAGTCTATCACCCACTTTTCAAAAGGCTCCACGCTAGGAATAGGACACAAAGGCATTTTATCTCTCCTTCCTGGATTGCCAATGCGCTGACAATGGTCACATGCTTTACGATAATCTCTACAATCCCTGTACAAGGTTTCCCACCATAAACCTGCCATTAAAATCTTACGTGTAGTGGCATCACTTGCATAATTCCCACCCACACTTCCTCTTTGTGCTTCCTCTATGATGGCCAGGTGCTCATGTTCTAACATACATCTACGCAAAACTTCATCACGTCCCAATTTGTATAAGTCTCCACTAATCAACATGTAGGGTGCGGCGCGTATGTCCAACTACTTCTTTTCTAATGCCCTCATTCCATCCAGTGCCACACCTTCTTTTAAAAGTACAACAATCTCTTCCAAATCTGAGGGTACGTGCTACAATCTAAATAGTTACGTGTCTAGCATTGTTTCCTCAATACTTTGCACGTCCTCTCCTGAATCAATTCGTAACAGATGATTAGGTCCACAATTGATTTTTCTGGGCTTCACTACAATGGTGAACTCAAACTCTTGAAACAACAACACCCATCGACATATGCTCCCTTGAAGAACGGGCTTGTTCACTAAATATTTTAATGCCATGTGGTCAGTGTAGAATACAAAGGGTGTTTCTAGTAGATACTGTCAAAATTTGAGAAGTGCATAGATCATTGACAATGCCTCGTGCTTAGTTGTGGTATAATTCTACTATGTCGGTGTTAACTTCCTGCTTGCGAAACAGAGAGGATGATCAAAAATCCCCTCACCTGGTTGTGTAAGTACTTCTCCAATGGCGGTTTCTGAGACATCTACATGGACATGGAATGGCTTGTCCCTAGAGGAAAATCATAAAATAGGTGCGGTAATAAGCCTATCTTTAAATGTATCAAACATCCTATGTTGCACCTTTCCCCAATGGAAGGTACTTTTGTGTCTAAGCAGATCCTCTAAAGGTGAGGAAATCTTGGCATACCCCTTAATGAATTTTCTATAATATCATGTATGCCCAAGGAATCAGCGTACTGTGCTCTAGCTAGTAGGTTCCCTTAACCCCATAATAACTGCAACCTTATCGAGATCTACCAGCAAGCCCTCCTTACATATGATATGCCCTAATAAATTCCCAAATGGTGTAGCAAACACACACTTCTTAATTTTGAGGGATATCCTCAACTGCATACACCTTTCAAACATTAATCTCAAGTTGTCACAATGGTCCTTAGCCAGACCATATACTGTCCAATCATCCAAGTAAATCTGAAGAAACTTTTAAATGAAGTCCTGGAATGTTTGGACCACTATGTGCGAAAAGACAAAAGGCATATTTTTCAACCCAAAGGGCATGACCGTATATTCAAAAATTTCCCACTCGGTGGTGAAAGTTGTCTTCTCTTATTCCTCCTTTGCAATCTGGACTTGGTGGTATCTTGAAAATCCATCCGTAAAGGAATAGATTTCATGCCCAGTGACTCCTTCAAAAATTTCTTCAGTGAAGGGGTTCAGAAATAGATCCATGACACAAACTACATTCAATTCCCTATAATCCACACAAATTCTAATCCACCCATCTTTCTTGATGCTAATTACCATCGGAATTATCCATTCTGATTCTTCTACTGCCTCAATGATCCCAGAAGCTATCATCTTGTCTATCTCCTCCTTAACCTTCACGCGTAAGTTGGGATTCATTCAGTAGGGCCTTTTTCTAACTGGGTGTGCACCTTCCTTTAGTTTTATCCTCATCTCCCCCAAGGAATCGTGGACACCTTTTAGCTCATGGTACCCATGTGGGAGTAAATCCTTGAATTCATGTAACAGATCAATGATCTTTTATACTTCCTTCTCCATCCAATAATCCCCAATAATAGCTTGCTTAGGTTCTTCTCCTAAACCGATGTTAACCTTCTTTGTCTTTAAAGGCTTGTGGTAGGCACACACATGAGCATCTACACTATCCACTACTTCACGCATCCCCACAGAATGGCTAACATCTAAACTTTCTGATTCCTCTCCATCAATCACATATACTAACTTTCCCTTCTCCTTCTCCAAACATGTGCGCTCAAGCTGTAACTCTTATGTTTCTTCAATCTCTTCGAAGTGTGCCTCCAATCCTAGTTCACCTAGTAGTTCCAATAGTCTATCTTCCATTCTAGCACTATCCCCCATGGTAAGGCACTTGATACCTTGCAAGGCCTTATCAACTGATGGTTTGGTACTTAGATACTCAAAGGCTTGAATAATATCAGCAGCTCTTACCAATTTCTTGTTTGGCGGTGTGTCTCTGAATGAATGTACCATGCACATGCATAACCCTGCAATGTAGAATACAACTTTTACACCTAGAGGGATGGTGGCAAGGCTTCCACACCTTCTCTCCAGACCCATTCACACTCCTGGATATGTAAAGAGTTGGGTTCCTTCCCATGGTACTCTTTGATGATGGTGGGTATATTACTTCTAGAAAATCTAACAGAGAGATAAATTCTTACCTCACGCCACTCTAAAAGGCTCTCTTGATGCATGGCCTGCCAACGAGCTGTTGTGTTGTGCAAGACATAACTCAGCATCTCCCTTCATTCCTTTTTAATTTTCCACTGAGCTTCTATCTCCTGTAGAAAGATCTAAGGGAAGGATCCTCTGAATTACTTGGAAAATTATTTTCCCCCAAGGTGCTGAACCATGCACACCTTAGTTACCTTGGTCATCAATCCTTTCAACTGCCATCCCATTAATTTATAAGTCCCATGCACCCAATTGTCACATGCTAGGCTGGTGGTATCACTCACTAACTAAGCATATTCAAATTGGATAACCCCATTAATAGGGTGTACCATCTCAAGGTCTCTGATTGATCACACATAAATCTTGTCTAAAACCTCTTCTCCCAATGGTTCAATGGAGGGCACTGACTTGCCATCAACCAAGGGTATAATGACCTGCTCCTCTTTGTTCTCAAAACTAATGTACCCTTTGTTGAACCGAAGGTCCGCATTGTTCTTGTAACACCAAGGGAGCCCAAGTAGTGCTGGGAAATTGTCCACCTCTGCGAGCACCAAGACTTCGAAGTCCCTAGTAAACTTGGCTCCCTGGATAGTAATAGATGCATCCTTCAAGACACCGATGGGCATTGCCTTAGTATTTTTTTCCATATATAGCACATTTGAAGATGGCTGTAATGTAGGTATCCCCATCTAATGTCATGCATCTAAAGTCAAAACATTAACCTCTACACCAGTGTCAATGAGTATATTGTTGAGGATCCATCCATCCATAACTGCATTCAATGTAATCTCTTTATCATAGTCAAGGCTATGAGGGGGAAGGTTCGTGTGCAAGACCTGCCTCTCGCACTCTTCTCCGGTGTGTAGTACCTTCTCTCTCAACAAGGATCTTAGCAAAGGAATGATGTTCTCCTGCCTTAGCATTTTACACACCTCCTTAACCTCATCCAGGTCATATTTCTACGCCTCGATCCTCCTTCCTTGTTCCTCCCTCCTGGGTTGCTCCTTTAGACACTGGATCTCCCCTTGCAATCTTTGAATAACATCCATGGTGTCTTGATATATCTCCTTCTAATGCGCAGGGTCTGGGTACTTTTCATGAATGACCTCTTCTTTTAAAATGAGGTTCTTTTGTCTTGGTATCTCCCTTGCACCCATGGCTTCTGCCCTTTTTGTTACCAAGACAGGCTCCAAACCTTCATCCTGTGTTACCCAAGGTATCCATTGTATGTCTTCCTTCTTGATGTTGACTATCACAGTGCCTTTTTTCTTCTGGTGCTGCTGATTCATATGCTCATATAACTCCAGGCACTCCTCATACTTATGCTTCTTTCCACACCATGAGCACTGCAAAAAGTCTGGGCACTCACGCTTGTAATGTTTTGTAGATCCACAGTTGAAACATGTCCCTTGCAGGAACTCACTCCTTCCTCTATGGTTACCTCATCCATGGAATCCTCCTCGAAAACCTCTTCCTCGCGTGCCTCCATCTGTGCACTCCTCATAATGGCTATCATCATTTTCAAAACCACTGACAATGCTAGTTTGGCACACCCCATGATCAATGGCCTCATGTATCTAATCAATGAGCCTACAGTATTTAGTATCATGGGTTGTGGAGGTGCAAATCTTGTAATAATAGGATACATTCTTTATGATCACATGTTGTAGTAAGGGACATCTACTAGCATCATGGTCCCTATGACATATTTCACAATCTAATGTTACAGCGCATACAGTCCTTCGGGGGTAATTATCCTTAATGTGCCCCTTTATCTCATAATATGTGCACCACAAACCACTGCGAATCTCATGGACCAAGTTCACAGATATCTTTTCAACCTTTTTATCCATAGTAGAAATCTGAGCCTCTAAGAATGGGCTAACACTAATATCAATACTACCAATGGATTCGGTGCGCAAGGAAGCCTCCAATGCTTTGCATGGATCTGTAAAAGTCTTATCAGATAGGGCCCTTCTAAAAGGGGTGATCATTCCTCTAACAAACCATTGTGCATGTTGAGAAGGATGTATATCATATGATAATTTAGACAAGAGAGTCTTAAAGCACACATCATACTCCCGCACACTCTCTGCCATTTCTTGTTGTATCTCCTTCAAAGCGCTAATACTTTTTTTCTTGAACTCAGGAATGTGGAACTCTGTCAAGAATGCATTCTTTAAGGCAGTGTAATCCACCATTGTTTAATGAGGATCATACTTTCTATACCAGCTATGCACGTGCCCTTGCAACGTGGTTACAAATTAACTAACCTTTCATTCTAGGGTTGTGATGCCTTTCGCGTGCCATAGCAGTTCACACTTGTGAACATGTTCCACAGCATCCTCAATGCCCATGTAATCTGGTTTCCTCCACTGCCTGATACACCGAGTCCACCAGGTCCTATACCTCCAGATCCACCATAACCACAAGGTCCAATAGGGCCTGTAGGAGTTGTGCCAATCGCCCCCATGGTCCCACTGAACTATGTGCCGATGGTTTGTGATAGTGCCCCACCACCGCTAATTTTTCCCGTGCCACTCCCTGATGTGAAAAAAAAAGCTTGTATACTTTCCCCTTGTCCAAAAACTCCTCCAAATACTAGAATATGTGCATACATAGAAGAAGGGAATGTAAAATTGTATCTCCTAGGTGTGAATCTAGCTCTTCCACTAGTTTCAAGTGGATCAATACTTCTTCCTGGTTCGAGAAAACCAAGCGCCAGGGCTCAATTGCTAGGTGGGTTCAGATATGCACCAATGAATCTCCTTTCTCCATGTGACAAAATCTCACCAGAAGCTAAAGGGGTCTCCCTCACATGCTTGCCAAGATGGGGTAGCACAGATTACTCAAGTTCCACGTCATCCACATGAACCTCAACTCCTTCCCACAGTGTCTATCTCCATAGATCCATCACATTAGCAGCTTTGCGTCATCTAGTAATCTCCCTTTCACGTGCTTCGCCATACTTGATCTGTCTTTCTTCCCTCTCCTTTTCTGTTGTATCATCTTCCATCTTTCTCCACCCGAGCTTCCTTACCCAGTGCTTAGAATAGTTTATCCGGACATTGTGAACACTTCTAAACTCATGGTAACCATCAATATCTTCATAGCTAGAGGAATAGCACATAGAAATGATCCCCTATGTTCTCATAGAAACTTAAACTCAACAACCTCTAGACAAGAATACATACAAATGGCATATTCCAGAGTGTAGCTAGCTAGTACTCCTCCCCACCAGTGATCTACAACACGGGTCCATGTCAGGTCTAAATCCTGCAACCTTTGGTAGTTTTCTTTGGTCCATATCCATGATCCATAATGCCAACTTGATCTAGATGCATAGGCTGAAAGCCACCCAAATAAATCTACTGGGAAGTAGCAGAAAAAATTCTCATACAGATCATGGTAGAGATTCTCCTCTACCCATCTAAGTGTATCAAACTCAGGTCCAGTGCTAAATCTATAGGAAAATTCATCCTCTGTGCTCTTGAACCATGATTCAACATTTTCCAATGTTAATTGATCTGTAATTACTCTTTACACAAATCATGATGCATGTTATATCCCACTACAACTTCGAAAAGAGGTCCCAGAAATGGAACCAAGATGTAGTCAATTTTACTCCCACTATAAGAGGAAGGAATCCCATGCGTGCCAGCCTATCACCTAGCAGAATCCAAGTGCTCACCCGAGACACGCGCGGGTGCCGAGCTCTCTTTTATGTGAGTTTTTAGTGGGAAGCATTCATCAATTATTAGTATAAGATTATTCAGGAAAGAAGTTTAGACATAAAGGATTATAGGGCTCAAAACGGCCTCTAGATCCTTGTAGCTTCTTTAAACCATGTGTTTTAAAAGACTCCATAACATATAATATAACAAAAAGAAAGTTACAACCATTCATTCATAGCATGAAAGGAACGAGAACTTCTATGAATGAAATATACATGAAACCCACTGATATTCATATCTAATTTCAATAGGTAACCTCATTGTCTTCATCATTTCATTATAAAGAGCCATAGAGGGTAGACCGCATTCATGCACATCACTAGGCTTGTATAACTATGCCAAAAAGAAAAGAAATTACAATGCTAAGCTTAGTACATTCCTTTCTACATCAGAGCTCCACTCATAGTAATCTTGCAGAGCTTCACCCATGTTATCTCTGTGTGTGTATCTCTCCTATCTTCTCCTCTTATGTCTATATTCCCATCCCTTTTTTGGTCCGTAGGAACTTGTATTTATCACCTTCCTGCACTGCCAACTTTCCTTGGCGTGCCCTCAGATCCATCACCAAGTGTCAAATGTGGTCCTTCAACGAGCATGTTTCCTCGGGCCTGAGCTCTCCACTCCATCTCATGATGGTCTTCTAGAAGATTCCTTTACTGGCATGCTCTTTCCTAGGCCACCTGTTGCTAGGCTGGCATCTTATCCACGCGTAAGTGATCATGTTTTTCACGTGTTCTACCTTTTTTTCTTAAATTATCTAAGTCCTAAATCTCCTTTTGTGTGCCGCATGCGCTATATGCTTCCTTAAGCCTTTTCTCTTGCGCACTTTTGCCTTGCGTACCATCCTGTAACTGGGGTCCCACATGCCCACGTTCCTTCATACTTATTCAATATTTTAGGGGCCCAATAGATGGCATTGCAATTGATCCTGGGTGCATTTCAACCATCCTATCTCTTTCCCTTTCAACACATAAATAGGCCTAGCAATCTTTCCTTGGTAAGATCAATTTTGTTAAGCATTTTATTCCTAACTTTGTAGGACTAGTTTGACCCATCACCCTGATGCTCAAGAAATACATAGCCTTAAATTGGAGAGTAGAAGGAAGAGAAAGCTTCAACAAAATCAAGCAAGAAATTAGTTGGGCGCCAACACTCATCAAAACAAGCTATTCCAAGGATTTAATCCTTTATGCTTATGGCACTGATGCGAGTGTTGTTTTTATCCTAACATAATAAAATGAACGAGGGATGGAACAACCAATAGCTTTCTTCAGTTAGGCAATGAAGGATTATGAATTAAGATACAGTCACATGGAGAAGCAGGTCTTCACCATCTTGCACGTACTCAAGAAATTCAAAATTACACATGCCATAAATCATATTAAGCTGTTAGTCTCCCACTCTTCTGTCATAGAATTCACTATGGGAGAAGAAATTAGTGACAAGAGAGCACGATGGGTGACCAAGATCATGGAATATGATGTGACTATCAAAGCCAAAAAATTGGTAAGAGGAAGTGCACTCTACAAGCATATTGCTTAGGATACTCAAAATGAGCCTGAGGCTTCATTATTTCTGGATGAGGATCTCCCGCATGAAGAACTTGAACAAAATATAAACCCTAGCATGTAAAAATGGGTGAAAGACACGATCACATTCCTTTCCAAGGGAATATACCATCCTGGCTCAAACAAAGCAAAGAGAAGACATATGAGGCTGCAATCTATCCCTTATGTTTTGATCGATGGACTTATCTTCAAGAAGAATATTGATATCGTATTGTTAAGGTGTATCAGTGGCGCACAGACTGAAAAAGTGTTAGCAAAAATTCATGATGGATTCTCTGGTGGACACTTCTCTGCCAAAACTACAGTAATGAATATCATGGTGGTAGGAATCTTGTGGCCTACCCTATTTTCATATGCACACAAGTGGGTCATGAAATGCAATAAATACACTTTCTTTGCAAGTAAGAAGAGATTGACAGTGCTTCCCCTCTGACCAATCCAAGCAAATCAGCCTTTTACACAATGGGGTCTCAACTTCATAGGCATGATCAATCTTCCTTCAAGTGTTAGACACAAGTGGGTGCTAATAGCTATGGACTACTTCACTAGATGAACAGAAGTTTTCACACTTAAAGAATCAACCGAGTTAGTTATCCTTGACTTTCTCGAAGATATAGTCACAAGGTTTGGTGTTCCTCAAACCATTATCTCCGATAATGCAAAATCCTTCCTTGGAGCCAGAATCACTAATTGGGCTCTAAATTTGGGCATCTATCTGAAAAATTCTTCCAGCTATTACCCACAAGGAAATGGTCTTATAGAATCAATAAACAAGAACCTGATCAGAATCATAAAATGAACAATGGACATCAGACAAAGACAGTGGCATACAAAGGTCTCAGGTGTGGTCTGGGTAGATAGAATTATAATTAAAAAATCAATAGGAACTTCACCTTACAAGATTTTCAATGGAATAGGGGCTACCCTTCCTTTAATAATAGAGTTTGACTCATTGGTGCTTTCCCAACAACTCAAATTTGAAGGCACAGACTAGAGAGAAATCAAAATGGTAGAGCTAATTAATCTTGAAGAGTTAAGGAACTCTTTCATGATCAAGCTAGAACAGCATCAGCAAGGAACAAAGAAATGGTTTGACAAAAAGGCTAGGACTCAAGCTTTCAAAGTTTAGGACTTAGTCTTAAAATGGGATGTCGATAGAACTAAACCAGGGAGTCATTCAAACTTTGATACACTTTGGAGTGGCCCGTACATCATCAATTTGTGTAAAGAGACTAACTATTTTGAGTTAACTCATCTTGATGGAGGTGCACTACAAATCCCAGTAAATGAGATCTATCTCAAACCCTTCCACTAAGTTTTTTGCATCATTTTGTATATATTAGAGTAGTTTTAATTCCTCTAAGTGTGTTATGCACACATTTTTTTTTGTACATAGTTCTTTATCCTCACGTGCTTCCTATGCATGCTCTTCTTTTGCATATAGGATGTCAACAATGTTTAGCAGTTGCATGATTTAGGATAGAGTCAAGCAATGATCCTTCAAGTGACTTTAGGGGCATTTCTTCAAAGTTACAAATCATAATCTCATGATTACATAGTAGACTCCATGCCCAATGGATGCTCTAGGCTACTAATCTCCTTCATCTAACAAAAAAGATGTCCCTGAAATTCACCAAAGTTGTTATCCAAATAATTCTCCTAGTTATTAGACAACTTGTATACATCTTATGGCTCTAAGATCTTCATTGAAAGATTACATGCATTCAAGTTCACTTGGCACATTCCCTTGTTTGCATTTCCCCGCATGCTTCCCTTTCTCCCCTTTCATTTTCCTCTTTCACTTTATTCCAATCCTCCCTTGCGCACATCCTTTCCGCATTCACCTTCTTCCTAGCAGTTGTTTCATCTTGCAAGTTCTCCTTGCACATTCTTCAATCATCTAATTCCTTGGCCCTCGCACGTGCCCTACACATTAATTTGTAATAGTTGTTCCTTGACCATGCATTCTCCACTCAGTATTTTACCTCATTTCCTCACGTGCATTGCGTGCACCTCCCTTTTGTCTTCTTCTCGTGCCTCATTCTTCTGCATGCATACCTTTGTGCCCTCCTCTGCACCATTCCATGCCACATCATTATGACATGCTTAAGTGTGCCACATGTGACTAATCAAAATGTGCCAATAGGGCACATGATCCTTGCAAAAAATCAATGAGTGACACATGGCAGAAATGAAAAAACATTTACACATTTGGCCATCCTTTGAACCAATCTGTGTGTGTCATGCATCTTGCATGCCTAGATGGATCTAACATCTTCTAACAGCCATATCATTTACTACAGAGCTCCGATCGGTGCGCACCTAGGCTCAATCAATAGCTACTGACATGGGCTATAGCGCTAAACATTCAAATTCCAATTCTTGGTGGATCTGGTAGGTGAGAAATAGGAAAACATCTTTTTGGGAATTAATGAGAAGATTTAATTGATTCAAGCACCCGATTTGATATGATTTTCCCTCCTTCCTTCTCTAACACACCAAACAAACCTAGGGAAATGCATTTGATAGATTTTCAGGTGGATTTGCAGGCATTGGATGCTTCTTGTTGGTGGTTGTATTTCAAATTCAGGTTTTCCATCCTTTTTCTCTTCTTCTTCCATGGATTCATCTATAAATGTAAGAGTTGGGCTCATTATTATGTTGGACACTTTTGATCCTTACATACTTTGATAATTACTTAATATTTTGTGTGTTTTGAGTTGTGTACCTCTAGATCTAGCTCTTGCATATGGATATCGGCCTCTTTCACCATTGTAACATATTTGTACATTTTTGGAAGTAATATAAGCATCATTTTGTGACTATTCTCTATCCTAACATGTTTTCATTCCTTCTTCGTACCTTCTCTTTTGCATTACATGCTAATTATGTTGTTCTACTCCCTTGCAGCTCCTTATTTAGCTGTGTTCCACGAAATTGATTTGGTAAATATGTTTTAAGTTGTGTTACACGTGTCTATCCTTCTTTCATGCATTTCCCTTCATTTTCACTCAGAACAAATAGTGTCCATCCCTCTTTTCCGGTGCTATTACCTTTTAGTGTAGATTTCCTTTCATGTTATCCTTTTATCCTTAGTCCCTTGGCATTGTTACCTTATCTTTCCCTTTTAGCACTAGGAGTAGCAGTAGCAATAGAAATAGATAGAGGAACCGACCTTCTTCAGAGATCTGTCCAAAGCATGCAAGTCCCACAACTTAGGGATGGTTCCATTTTTTCACAAATGACTCAATTCTTCCATATCTAATACACGGGTGTGAGTTTGACGACCAACAGTTCTCATACACCTTCATATTCTGTTGATGATCCTATCAATAGTACACTTAATGACATTCTCATGTCTGAGCCTTTAGGTAATATGGATGACACAATTGATAGCTATGATTCTCCTACTTTTCATTCGACTGAGTGTGAATCTCCATCCCCTCTTTCTCCTAAGGTTATATCTAGCATAGTGCATATATTGTCTCCATCTATTAGCTCTTCTTCTCCTACCATTTCATCTTCTCCTACCATTTCATCTCCTCATATCACTTCATCTACATATGTTGCTCCATATCCTTCTATCATCATATCTCCATTGGCCACTTCACTTCATAGGGATGTTTTCAATGTTAGTCCTACCATTTATATAGATGTTCCATCTCCTATAGCTTCTTCATCACCCACTCCTAGTGTGCCTTTAGCATCAGAATCTCCATTATCTTCTTTTGATATTCCTATGATAACTCACCATGGAAAGTTACAACCACTCAATACATTATTTCCATATTCTACTATTCCTTCACACGATATCCTATCACTCATGCACGTCGTCGGTCAATTACAATGTTAGGTTTAGTCTCTCACTTTATAAAGTAGGGATTACTATGATTCTATTAACAACTAATTTCATGGTAACCCTATTACCAATAATATTCATAATTCCACATTTCCTAAGGACTTTATCATGCCTACATTCACATGTTTTGATGGTACCGGTGACCCTCATGCACATCTTCAACATTACCGCATGTCTATAGGCCCCTATTCTAATGATAGGTTATTTCTTAAGGCATTTTGATACATTGATGAGGCTTTACAATGGTACACTCATCTTCCATTTGGGTCCATCATCACTTAGTATGACATGGAGGATGCTTCCCTCCATCATTTTATCATCAATAATGGCCCTAGAGTTACTTATGACCACCTATGTACTTTACATCAGGGCTCATCAGAATCTATCAAGGATTATATCTTAAGGTTAAATGTTTGTATGTATCAACTAGTATTCCAACCTATCAATCTAGAGAAGCAATTCATTTTCTATCATGGTTTGATTCCCACACTTCAGTAAAGATTGCAGTATGATACATGTGATTCATTCATTCTTCTATGTTATATAATCATATACCTATAATAATATCTTATCTCAACACATGTCATTGATCATCAACATACCTTTACTTGTATTGTAGCATCTATTAGTCTTCTATTGGCATCGGTTGAGCATCCTACACAATATCCATATCGAATAAGAAAGAAAGCTTAGGCTATTTTATCACATAAGCATATTTCTTCTCCTCCTCCACAACATGCTACTTCTCCTTCCAATCCATCTATGTCACGTAAATCATTACACTTCTCTCATCGTGTTAGGCCTCATGATGTGCTATGTAATTTACTTGAAAAGCATCTAATTCTCTTACCATCCAACCAACTTCATCCAAAACATTGATCACAGCATCAGTGTGATCATCCTTATTGTAATTATCATCATATCAATGGCCATAGGGACAATGATTGTTTTTATCTTCAAGATAGATTGCAACAATTGGAGGAGAAGGGCATCATTTCCTTTGGAGCTATTTCACATGAGTGGTTCATCTCTCATTTACCTCATCAGCAAGTTTCTACTTCCGATGAGTCATCTCCTTCATCTTGTGCTCAAGTCATGGTGCACCCACCACCATAGTTTTTCCCTCATGTGCGCTCTTCAATTTGTCCATACATTACTACACCATCACATCCACTTCATCCATCTTATCCACCACATCAGGATACTACATCTCATTAAATTCCATAGCCCTCATAATTTACACATCTCATTCATACTCCACATGTTTTTCAGTTTGGTTCATATGCTCACACTTCTTCAATGCCACATTGTTCCACCACTTCATGTCGCCTCAGTCTTTAGTAGGTGATTACTATCACCTTATCCCCGATGACGCACTTGTGTTCTTACGGTTCTTACACGATTGTTGATTATTTTTCTCTAAGAACCTTTCATCATGTGCTTCATCATTTCCGCTAGCGCATCCAATCATTTCCTAATGATGCAATCTTTCTTTACACGATTCATTCTTTACTAATGAGGGGTCTTAACTAAATGAACCTACTCATACATACACTAGGGGCATCACTCATCTTTCCCCCTATATTCATCACAATATGTTAGTTTCAAAATCATACATTATCTATTTTTAAATACATCCTACCATCATCATTACATAAACTACACATTACAAGTCCCATTCAACAAATATGCATATCACTCAACTCATCAATCAAATTACACATGTTGTGTATCATCATTCATACTACACATTCTATCTATCAATACCAACATCATAATACATGTCTACATCAATAAACATGAGAAATATACAACACATTATATACATTTCGATAATCATCATTGAATCATACATCATCAATCACATTATGACATCAATACACAAAGAAATAAACTCATCATATATCCATAAAATCTACCAATATATATATGTGTGTGTGTGTGTGTGTGTGTGTGTGTGTGTGTGTGTGTGTGTGTGTGTGTGTGTGTGTGTGTGTGTGAAATACAATTGTCATCAAAAAAATTCATCACTGGGGGGAAACGCCCATACATCATATACAACAATACAACTCAAATCAAATCATCACTATCACTCTCGGGTACTACAAGAGCCCTTGAACTCGATGCCTCAGCAATAACTCTACATCATTGGTCGTGACCTCAATGCCTCTCAGCCTGCCTCCGTGGTAGTGTAACCTCAGTAGATTTCTATACAAACTGACATTGTAACTTGATGTAATGTACAAACACATCTTGTGCCAAGGGACCACCACCCGTCACTTCTCTGTCTTATCGAGTCTCCTTGTGTGCCTCATCCCTTTCACCTAGCAACACAATGTACGTCACTACTGTTATAGCCATAGGCTCAAAAAAATGGGCATGCTCACCCACAATGGTGTCAATGTTCTCTAACATCCATCCACCCATGATTAAATAGGTGGGAACATTCCACATCAATGTTTGGATGGATGTGTACACTATCAAGGACCAATATGCATCACCTACAAAACAAATAGAACAACGCATTAGAAAACCATCATTATTACATAAGAAAACAACAAATCACACAACATAACTATAAAAATACTCATGCTCCACTACAGATGTTGCCACATTGTTGGGGGCATGTGTTTCCCCCTCTCCCTCTCCTCTCTGTGGTAACCCCGCCGAATCTGTGAACAACGGAAACAAGAATACCCATTGATATGTTGCCCACCATGCATAGTACTCCTCCATGCACCCTACATCATCTAAGTCTATCAGCTCTATCACCGCGTCTACCTCATCTGGCCCAGGAGGTACTAGCTGCTCTTCTGTGGGTCCTGGTCTAGCTTCGGCCCTCCTAGGTTCTCTAATAGCTCTCAACCATATATATGGCTCTTGGGGCATGTCCTGAGCCATACCAAACTTTCACGATACTCTCTCCACATGGAATAGCTCGGCCACTCCTAGAAAATCAATCCTCCAACGACATAGTCCTACATATACACCGCAACTCTACAACATCATATTTCCATCCTTTATAATTGTGGTATGGCCTCCATACAACTTCCTCAGGCCCCATCCTATCTATCAATATCCTGTAAGTATCATTTTCCATCTTACGCCCATGTACATTAATCCATCTCCTCGCATATATATCTGGCCTAGCCCACTCTGCTTGTGGACCTCCAGCTGGCCTCAACACTACTATGTGCTTGTAGGACCATATATGCGATAGCATGGTGGATCCTTTCCCATTTCCATGTTCATCTTGATTAAATAGGTATAGATATCTGTATAGGTGGGCCAACACACATCGTGCCCACACATATCTAGTACTCTCCTCCTCTATCTGATGGCATATGTCATGCATCTTATACAAGATGCCCACACCTCCTCCCTCTACTCCGATAGATGAAGCAATAACAACGGCTATGAACTTCCACAAGTGCAGAACCTAGACCTCAAGATAGCATCCAAACTAATATGGGCCTCAACAAGTACTCAAGTCCCCACAAAATATCATCTAGCAGCTCACATTTGTCTCTCCATATCCTCCAATGGCATAACCTGTACTCTCTCCCAACAACTGGAAATCACAGTATGTGATACACATCCTCCAATGTACAGTCATCTCACCACCTGTAGGTAACCAAAATGTACATGTATTCACACACCATCTCTCACATAATATTGTCAACATAGGCATATTGTGGGGCACATCCCCCATCTGTGCTATGTGCCACATAGGTCGACATGGTCCATAACATCCCAATCATCGTCTAACAAACCTAACCCAAGTAAAAGTACTCAATGACGACCACTTGTGGAACTCCCTCGAGTGAATATCCCTCTACACAACACAAAACAACAAAAAACAGCACTAGAACACTATATGAATCCAACACACTTGTTTATCACATTACTATACACTAGAAATCTCATTTTCACCATTATAGACCAAATACACACTTTCTGGACTAGGGCGCCCAGGAACAGGACACTAGCACCCAAGTCTAGGTGCTCTTGTCCCAGAGGCCACTAGCAGCCTCGCCTCTCTTGTCTAGGTCTAAAATGCTGAGAAAATTAAAAAACTAAAATTTGTAAAAATTCAACAAAAATGACTAACACACATTTTTCAAAAAAATATCACACTTACCAACTTTGCTACACCATCTCAAATCAGCTAGGTCATGTTGCTCTCACTTGTGGCATCCTTACACACTTAGAGCTCACTATCACACTCACAAAAAAAAACAAATGAAGTGACTAATCACTTTTTCACCTTACTATTTATAGTTACTTTTCATCACCCACTTTACTATGGTCATTATTTCATGCTTATTCTCACAACTAATGCACACTACATGATTTTCATCATATCTTGAGCATTTTTACTCCAATTTACACACCATTTGTGGTGTTATTTTCATAAATTTACCTTTTATCATATCTGACACATGAAACATGCATTACATCCCTACTTAATGTTGTATTTCACTCAATCTATACACATTTTGGTGATTTCTATCACATTCTATCTATTTTGTGCTTACTTTCGGCTCAGCATCTATTCCTATCATCACTTCCCCCTTTTGCAAAAAGGGGGTAATACAATTGGGGTTATCATATAATTTCCCTTACATTTTCATGCAATCAATCAACACTACCAATTCATAATTTTCAAACATTTACTAATCAACCATGGGATATTTCACCATTAATTCCCCCTAATGACCTAACTTGGGGGCAAAAACAACGTACAATTTTTCTATACAACATTTCATCACTTCCCCCTAATGACCTAACCTAGGGGTAATAAGTGTTAAAATATTTCCATGCAATCATTCATCAATTTATATCAATTCCCCCTAATGACATAACCTGGGGGTAGCTAGCGTAAAATCTCTCTAACGGGAATCAATCAAAACAATCCATAAATGTGTTCAAATCCCTAATAATCAAAATCAATCAAAATAATCCATAAATGTGTTCAAATACCTAACAATCAAAATCACATGATGCAATCAATACAATACAACACATGCGTCCTCCCAAATGACCTAACTTGGGAGTTACATTCATTACTTTCCTAGATGACCTAACTTGGGAAGGTTAGTGTTTTCTTCTAGATGACCTAACTTGGAAACCATCATACATTTCATGTTTTCTTCCAGATGACCTAACATGGAAGCCATCACATTGTGGTGACACCCGTGGAGTGGGGGAAAGAGTGCCTTTCCTATACCACTCCTATATGGGTCTATTGTTTGATCAAAATTATTTGGATCCAAAAACCACAAAATGTTTATCTGAGTCCATCTACAACTGATAGATCTTGAGGATTTAGTTAAAGGTTGGAAAATAACACACTTTTATGCCTACACTCTTCCTCTAGCACCAGGACACCCAAATCCTCCAGTCAATTATTTTGTATACACACAATTGGGTTGGGAACTGATCACTCCCTACCTCATTTCATTATCATCCTACAACACTTGAATCATCAATCATCTAAATTACAATCATCACTCTCATTTAGTGCACTTCATCACAATATTATGGCTCTCGCTATGTTGCATGGATCAACACATTGATCCATGGTTTGACACACTATATGGTTCTTTCCACATGCTTTTCTACCACATCTGTGTGTTCTACTACAGCATGGGATTCTTCATATTTCTCTCAAGTACGCATCTATATCTACTTTATGTTACCAAGCTTTCCGCTCATTAAAATAAAGTGTAGTCAAATGTAGTCACAAAATAATGCACTTACTACTAATAGTATACCACCAAGTATGTTGTTTTATATATGGATCTTGCGTAAGAAAAGTATTCACTAATGGCTCATTCCCTTGGCCTATCATTAGTTTAGTCAATCATTGAGTGTTTTGCATAGTTATTAGTTACTTGCACAGTCATGTTCATCTCTCAGGGAGTCTCAGTTGTCGTTATTAACTTAGTTGTCATCTCTAGTATTTGACTAGGGTGCCTAAGAAGGGATTGGGGTGCCCATGGGTGCCGTGGTCCTCATTTTCAAGTGCCCTGGTCCTGGTTACACTTGATTCTCATTTACAATTTCAAGGTCGGTATTTATAATTTTCCCTCTCATTCCCCTAGGTACTAGTCATCATGTCAGGTCATTAGTGTCAAAATTTTAGAAAGAGATCCCTATATAAGCACAACATACTTACTATTTTATGGGAACTATTTCTACTAAGGGTTAGCTATCTAGAAAAGGCAAGGCACTGCATTTGAGAACTTTATGCATCACACATTGTATAGGAAAGAGAAGTTTATTCTATTCCATCCACCATTTTACATTCTATCTAGCTATTTCCTGCTATCTCTGCATCATTGGCGCTAGGGCACCCTAGGCACATCGTTGCACACATAATCACATAGAACTACATTGGGCAGAGATGTACTGTAGCGCATAGTTGTATGACCACCACTGTGGATGCTAAGGATAGTCCAAACCCTTCATACGCATCTTTATTTTTTGGGGGTTTGATGTTTTGTATGGGGTTTTACATGTGAATCTCCATTACAAGTTTATGGCATCATCAAAAAAGGTAGTGTGACAACCATGTGACAAAAGGTGAGTTATTATGACGACCTAGTGACCAACTCAGACTCAAGTTTTGAGTTGTTCTGTAAGCCAGGGAACCCATACTGCAAACCAAGGCACCCGTGGGTGCCCTAATCCTTCTCCAAGCGCCCCATTCTACCCAAATCTTTACCTGTTGCAACTTTCTAAGGTGTTTTGTGTCACTCTAATCCATTTGTACATCATCTTGCTCAGTCCCAAATCATAGCGAGGTAAGTCATTTTCAGGTTAGTACCTTTTCCCTCCTATTTCAATTATTTCATTTCATTTAAAATATTAAATAAATTATTTAGTATTTACCTAGTTTATCTCATTTATTGTATTTTGGTACTTATTATCTTAAATTCAAACATTCATATTTTATTTAATCATTCGGTACATCATAAACGTCTCATAAATCTAGGTCATCAATAAATTGATGGGTCTCGCGACCCTCTGTTTTGTATGGCATCGACCCTCTTACCCTACGCATATGGTTATTGTCATAAATTTTTATACATCTTGATGCCATTAGCCCTCTTACCTTAAGGGGGCCGATGGCATGTGCCCAAAATCGATCGTGACATTTCAAAACCATGAATCACAAATACAACAAAATGAAATTAAAATCCCTCCCAACCCACTTGTATTTTTTCCTAACATACCCTATGACGTAAGTTTGAACAAAAATGACACCCTAACAACTCTAAAAACACAAAATGATGAAATAAAACCTAATATACCCAATAACATTAAATGCAATGACTTACCCATGGTTATGCTTTGCCTCATCGTCCCCTGCCGCCACCTCCTACCCATGCCATGACTTCACAAAATATACCCAAATTTTAAAACCAAAGCTCAATTATCTCAATTCCAAAAGCAAATAACAAACCAACTGACTATATAAACATGATATTTTTATTCATATTCGGCCATGATAACATTAAATATTCCAATGACTGACATTTTTTATCCGAAGCTCCAATAAATGTGTTGTTTGTTTCGTTATGATCATGATCTTGTACTGTTCGATTTGATGTATCACACGTATATATCTAAATACTTTCAATTTTTGCATTTTTTTGACACCATATTGAACCATACGATATATATGACATTATGAAATCTTTACACTATGACACGACATACAATCCATGGGCCCCTAGCTAGGTGATTTGTCTTATTTTAATGATGTCCCTCTAGTGTTTCCCTTCATTTTTGCTTCTCTGGGGATCTCGCAGCATTGATTGTGCTTGCACATGGTAGGACAAGTGACACTATCAGGTACATATTGGTCGGTATATTTCATTTTAGTTGGTCTTTTATATGCTTACTTTCAGTATTTACTTTTGATTTCAGTGTTACAGACTATTTCTAACTAAAATGTGGATTTTATTAAGTTAATCTAACTAGGAACAACTGTAAATAACAGTAAATAAATGCAATAAATAAATATATGAAGTCACCCAAGAAACTAATTGAATGACAATATGAAACCCTAATTAATAAATAGGGTTGAAAGGAGCTTAGTTTAATCGATGATTGTTCGAGACTATGTCACAGGATGAACTGTATAAATAGAATGTCGATGTGACCACACATGACCTCCAAAAGATATAGATCTAAGTTTTTTGGCTAGACTGGGTTCCTGGGAGAGGATTAGGGTGCATGTGGTCACCTTATCCTACCTTCTGGGTACCCTTGTCTATGTAGGAGGTCCGAAAACCATATTAGCAGGGTCGGATGATGTGTGAAGCCCTCACTGCATGTCGTGTGTAACTCGTTGCTCTATGCTAAATATCGTTGATGATCAAAAATGAAGAATAGACCTACAAAACCCCAAGATAAACATTAAACCCTAAAAAAGAAAAATGTATATGAAGGGTTCATACTGTCCTTAGTTGCCTCAATGTTAGACTTACTAACTGAGCGTTGCACTACATCTCAAACTCAATGTAGTTCTATGTGAGTGTGTGTGATCATGCCCTAGGTTTCTCTTGTGCCAGTCGCACTTTGTGAAAGTAGCAAGTAATAACTATGTGTAGAAAAAGTAATATAATGGTGGATGGAATATAATAAACTTCCCTCTTATGCTTGTGTGATGCAAATGAACTAGCCTTGTGCCTTGTGATGGAGCTAGATGGATGTAAACAAGCCTTAGATGGATGCAACCTTAGATGATGATAGTAGTGCCTAGTGCTTGGTCCTTCATTATGGACTCATAACTTTATATTTATATGGTTCTCTTGTTCTAATTTCATAATTAACCTCGAAGAGGCCAACCACAAAAAAGATAGAATGTTCAAACGGCTAGAAAGTGCCCAAAAAGTGGCGAGAAAGTGTAAAATGGATTAGGGTGCCCCATTAGGGACCAGGGTGCTTTTCAGCACCCAGTACTAACATGGACACCCTATTCAAAGCTAAAATGATGAATAATGCTAAAAATACATTGGGCATGTATGCGTTCAAGGTTGAGAATGACGATAGATAGCAGAATAAAATGGCCAAAATACGGGGGTTAATTAGTACTTTCTTTACTCAAAAACCATATGAATAGTAATATGAGACTGGGACTAAATAATTTCTAAAGTGCATGATTTTTTGTCTATAGTTTCATTTTGCTGACCATCTCATGTTTCGCTATTGTGACATGTGGTGATTAATGGTTGGGGCATATGTATACACCTAATTTTTCATCTTAATCTTTCATACGTGTTACTAACAATTTCCTTTGCACAAATAAGGGTCATTGATGCATCTATTTCTTGAGTGGGTTCTGTAACGTTCCTGTTGGGTATGGGATTTGACTATTCACATGGTCATTATGGTTTAGAGATAGTACACTTAGATACATATCGTTATGTGGTCCTAGCTTTAGTTATCATTTTCCTTTTTTATCTCACACACTAGCACTCCCTACACTTGCTTGCATCTGACTCCGTCATTCGCACCTTTTTCACTTATTCTTACTTGATGCATGACACATTGCACCATATTTGGCCGTTATGCATCCTTGGCTGACTCCATTTCATGTGGCCAATGGTGTTTGTGTTTTATTTCCCTTGGCTAACACAATGGCCCATGAGTGATGGCGTCGGGTATATATACACACCACAACCAGACATTCATAAGGAAGGAAGATCACACGAACTAGCCATCTTCTCACTTTTTTATTGGCTCATCTTGCATTAGACTTGGATTGGAAACTCTTCTTGATTTTTGGATTTCTTGCACTACTCGGTCAGCTATAATGAGTCTAGGACATGAGCCATGTTCCTCTTCTCCACCCATAGTGATTCTCTCTTGGTGTATTACTTCTCTAGAGAGAGATGCATCAGCAAAATCCCTGTAGGTAAGTGCCCTAACCTTCTTTGTAATTTTTCATAGATTAGTTTGTTTCCCTTCCCCATTGCTCTATGTTAGCTTAGTATTTTGTATACATCGGTACTAGTTAGCATAGTGGTATTATATGATCATCTCCTTATATTTCCTTTCCTTTATTTCAGTTATATTGCATTACTATGTATAGTATACATGTTTGTTTTATCTTTTCATCGATTTATACCTCTCTCCCATCAATCTATATCCTAGAAGGGTACTCTCCTCTTTCTTAAATGTGGGCCTTGAAAATCCTAGGTTTACCTAGTGTGGGGATTACTTCCCTCTAGATATGCAACCTTAACATTCATTGTAGCCCCTTTAAATCAATCAATTATATGTTGGTCCATGTGTGTCTATTATTTGGTGCCTCAAACCCTTGTATATCGAAAGATTTGGGAGTGGAATCCATTGATACAAATTCTTGGCTCGCCATACAAAACCCCCGTACCTTACTTCACTTATTACTTCCACTTTCTTACATCATAATTTTTTTCAAAAACCAAATATTTAGCCAGTTCCAAAAACTATAACCTTGATTCCACCCACATAAGGGCTTAAAATACACATTATACTATCTAAATAGCACTAGTAAAACTAATGGAAAAATTTGAATTTCTGTCATCCATTCCCATTACTCCTCCACTATCTCCATTCTCAACAAAACACTCTACTTTTTTACCCTTCATCTGCCTCCAAGGAATGGAGTGGAATGCAAAGTAGTGGTAGTCCAAAACATATCCTAGCTCCTTATTAACATAGAGCTCAAAATCTAAATGATGGCCTTGTGGTGGTTTAACCCAAAGGTCAACATTAATAGTATCACCTATTACCATGTAAAACCCACATTTTACCATAGTATGTATGCCAAAGGGGTATTACAATTACCAAGCCACACAATTATATTAACATATGTTTATCATGTTTATAGTGTTGATAAGGAAATATGCTCTACCAGGGAGCTTAACAAATAAAAATTATAAATCAATAATATCAACACATGGAAAAGTGGCATGCCGCTAGACCCAAGACACAAGAATTTATTATTTTTTCTACACAATAATGTGCTTTCAACCTACCTTTATTTTTATTGGCCTTAAGAATGCATTGCGGGAAATATGGGAGTGGGTTAGCTCTGTAATTTTTTGTGATAATCAAACACACAATACCACTTTGGCCTTATTACAAAGTAAACACAATATGAAGTGGTATAAACACAATATGAAAATGCATGTGTGTGTGTGTGTGTGTGTGTGTGTGTGTGTGTGTGTGTGTGTGTGTGTGTGTGTGTGTGTGTGTGTGTGTGTGAGAGAGAGAGAGAGAGAGATGAAAAATATCATCTTGGATATCTAGGCGATATGCAACTCTATGGGCTTCATGTTACCATCGTGCTCAACTCAATGTATAAGGTTTCTATTTATCATTCACCTCTCAAATAAGTGGGTATGAATCAATATGATGAATGTAAATTAAATTAAAAAATAAGATAAATAATCATCATGAAAATAAAATCATAATATACCTCCTTGTTATTGAATAGGTGATTCTCATCACATGCCTCAAGGCCTTGAAAACCAAATTAATACTAAATCAAGTACACAAATATAAATATATAACTAAAAATATCACATGATAATACAAAATATCTCATGATCACCTCATAATTGTGAATCTAACCAACAATTGAATATGCCTCCTCAAAAATGGAACGATACATCATAATACTAATAAATTCTAAACAATGTACCCACACTTATTCCATATTTTACAAAATTTCCAAGAGTGAAATATTGCATGATATTATAAACCAACAAGGGGCATGATAAATATTAAAGAAGATATGTTTTTCTTTGGTTTATCATATGCCTCCAAATAAAATATTTTCATTATTCATAATATACCTTGATGGTCTCAAAAAAGTACTGACAATTCTAGGAAGGCCTTTTATTTGATGCAACTTTTATGAATTCTCTCAATCTAATCATAATAATCCTGAATCTTAACATTTTTTATTGATGTTTATTCCATATTTGCATAAAATTAAATGTTCTTCTTTAATCCTCCTTTTTTAATTTTTATTACGAAAATAATTTTGCAATTAACTATGATTTTATTGTTTTAGTTCTCACTAAAACCATCACAGAGACTCCACACATGTTGTTTTAATTACATCAAAGGCGTTCCTTAAATGAACTTGTTGCCCCTATTTCTAACATCCTGCACTAATCAGCCGGCTGGAATTCTTGCAGGCGACACTGACGTGCGTCCGCTTCCACGCCATCCACGTGGCTCGTGTTTGTCAGGTAATACTCAGGAACTCTAGCAGATTTTAGAAGAGATGACCTTGCATGCACATTTGGGGGTTCGTAGATTTGGGTGAAATCAATGGAAATTCATCTTTGACGACAATAAACCGCGAAAATTACTATCACGTCCCAAAAGCTCTATATTTTTCTCGCCTTTCTGTTTGTTCTTTGGCTCTCTACTGCACGACGTCGGGAAAACCAGGGTAAAATTGTTGTTTCTTTATTTTGCATGGAAGGAAACATTGCCAAAGGATGTTTACGTCTGGATTGTGTTTGGGTTGTTTTGATGTGTGATAATTTTGGCGATTGCAGATCTGTTTGAAGTGAGGAAAGTAGGATGGCCCGTACGAAGCAGACCGCTCGTAAGTCCATTGGAGGGAAGGCTCCCCCCAAGCAACTCGCCACTAAGGTTACATCTTCCCCTACAATTTTATATGTTTATTCTAGTGAATTTTATTAATTGCTATTTAGGTATTAAATTTAGGGTTTTTGTATTTACTATTTCAGGCTACTCGTAAATCCACTCCAACAACAGGGGGAGTGAAGAAGCCGCACAGATACCGCTCGAAAACTGTTGCTCTGCGGTTCGTTTTATTGTTTTCAAATGTATCTCATTTTCGGGTTTGATAACCCTGTTAGGGTTTTTAATATATTGGGAGGATTGTGCAACTGATTTACGTTTTTAGTCTAAGGATTTTTGCCCTTACTTTTTTGTAGTGTTTTTAAAAGTTGTGTTATATTTCTCTATTTATCTTGTTGGGTTTCAGTGAAATTCGCGAGTACCAGAAAAGTGCTGAGCTTTTGATCAGAAAGCTTCCTTTTCTCACTCCTAACGAGAAACTGATGATTCTTTGAATGTTGCATGTCCAAATTGACTATTTGCATTTCTTTTGGTTTTCTATTTGAACATATGCTTGGCATATACATAATTTTTGTGTATATTCTTGTTTCCTAATTGCGAATGTTGCATATTGGAGTAACCATCTTCTCTCTAATCATGGATTTGAAGTATATGCTTTGGCAACAATTAATAATGATGCCTGGGTTTTTGCAGAGATTGCAGGTAGACACCGACGTTCAGAAAATAAAAGACACAGATGGCTCTGGGGTTCATTAGCTGTGTCTATCACCATTGGCACCACAACTCTATTCCACTCTTACTTGTTGTGAGGTGAAACACATATTTTTAGCTCTCCATGGGCCACTGATACTGACAGTCGAGGAACATCTGATAATGTAGAGTTCTGATGACCACCATATTAGTTATGGGATTCATTAGAATTTGTCATCAGAATAATGTGTTTTGGCAACAAAGTGTGATACTAATCAGGTAGTCATGAATACCTTTGTGGATTTGAGCAGAAGAGAATGTTTGATAGAGTTGTATCTTCAAGTGATAAAATCAAAATTGCATTCGTAATTGTTTGTTCAGAAGTCATATATATGGTGTGAATATTTATTAGAAAAGTTATGAATAAAAATACAAAAGAAATTTGCACTTGGGAACTTGTTAAGTGCTAAGGTTGTGAAAGTTATGGACGGGATTTTTTGCAGAAAAGGTGAGATTTCAAAGTTGCTTTGTCATCTCTGTAGACAAAATATTAGGTATAATAGATTGATAAAAAGCAAAAGAAAATTATAAAAGAACCATTGTAATCTATTGATTGTTTATAACATTAAAAGGGTAGGGTTTTCTCTCGTGCACAGAGAATATTTGTCATTTTAAATTTATATTGACAATATTCACTTACGGAAAGCATGTTTAGCATGCTATTACCAAAAAATCTATATTTTCGGTCTTGGTCACTGCCCTTTTTATGCTCAACTTATTTGGTAGAGCTCTATTGATTTTGCAGATAAGTTCAACTAGCACTTTCTTTTTAATGCTCCCAAGGATGTTCCATTTTTGTGGTTGGTGATGGATGATCAAGAAATGGACCTGTATAAGCTTATTATATCATCTTAAAAGCTATTTATTTTCTGCTTTTGCAAACAATTCATAATTTTGTTGGCAAGAGTATAGATAAATTTTCCCCCCTTCTACAAGAATGCCATTGTGGTCTTTTGAACATTTACAAGTAAAATGACAGTTTGATAATTTACTGTGGCATGTTCTACGCTAAGAAAACTTAAGCCATCGCTTTTCAAATCAATCAAACAAAATTAAATGGCTCACCATAGGCCTTGGTTAGGGATTTTTGTTTGGATTTACATTTACAAGATAGATTAAGTTTGAGGAGAAAGCTCATTAAAACTGAGTGTGTTTTTTTGCTGTGATTCTTCAGATAATGTTGATTTCATTCAAGATTAGAAAAAGCCATAGTGCTTAATAGTCTGCTGTGTGCTGTTGTGACAATCACTTATAGGGAGAGAGCATTTGACTAAAGTTTTAAAGAATAATGGTTATAAAGCAAACAAATAGCTACGACTTTCAAATTGGAAAAGGAGTACACAAGATCAACCTCGAATTGAGGAGGTCAACAATAGTAAGAACTGGTCAACAAAAGTAAGAACTTTTCTCCCTTACACTCACAGGTTATCTAACAAGATTTCCTAAATGATGTGGAAGAAGAATCTCCAAACAACCTTTTAACCTCATAGGATGTTTGATTAAATCTTAATTTGGATTCAACAGTTGACATCGTACATTAGTGAGATTGGCTCTTCCATCAACACGAGGATTAATGAGCATGCCACTATATAAGAAATAAAGTAAAATCGGCTCTAGAAAAAAACATACTTGTAAGACTAAGGAACACATTTATATTGAGAATACCAAAGTTTAGCTTGGGAGGATCGGTTATTTAAATGAAAGGTGAGGGTGACGGTTAAAAATTACAAATATGATAACATAAACAAAGATGCGAGTTAAGGTTTGAACCATTTGTGGAAATTGATAAATGTTTATGCTACATTTACTTAAGGAGAGGGCCCTAACCTAACAAAAATATCAAAGTGCAAGTGGTTGGTAGCTCCCAAGCTCACCAGTCCACAAAAAGAAAAGCATCATATTGTGCCAAGTGAGAGGAGAAGAGAGATATGAACCAACACAATTGGCCAGTCAACAATGGGTTGACCAACCATGCCAATATCAATTCAGTTACTAATTTGGCTCTATTCATCAAATCTTCAGCTTGAAGTTGATCAAACGTCGACCTCAACAAAACATCCTTCATGAAATTGAATTATTGTTTTATAAAAGCTTCAATTAGAGGAGGACTAGATGCCAAAATTCAGACCCAATATTAAAGCCAAAAAAGTTGGGATTGGAGGGAGTACCAGTTTGGAACATAGTTCGGGATAGGACCATACCACATTGTGTTTGTGTGTGAGGGGTTGTCAAACTTGTGATCTTCAAAATCGCCAAACTAACACATTCTTCATAGATTCATAATGTTTCGACAAAACATCCCTAGAATATGTGAGGACTCAAAACAAAGGATTGACAGCCAAGGCAAATTACACAGGCCCCTTCTAGTTATATATGCGTGTGTGTGTGTGTGGGTGGGTGGTTTTTATAGGTTCCAAGTTTAATTTTAGAGTTTATCTTTATTTGTTTCCTATTGACATGGTTATAGTTCCAAGCTTAATTTATTCAAGTTTTTTGTGTTTTTTTAGTGTGTGAGACATCCCCTTTTGCTCTCTCTCGGATTTTTTACTTGAAGGCGAGTTATCATCTTGGTCCTAGTGTAAACTGAATTTTATGGTTGATAACTAGAACTCTAAACATAGTGGTATGACTCTCAACAAGTTGTCCTTTGAACTAACCATTCCACGCATTACCTAGATATTAGCCAGTGTTGCTGTACTCATCTCCCAAGGCAATGATACAAGATATTACCTAGATATTAGCCAGATATTAGCCAGTGCTGCTGTACAATTATGACTTAAATTGGAATACGGAATCCCTCCTTTGTCTAAGAAATTAAATTTGGAATTGTGAAGGAAAGACTCTAAATTGAACAAGAATTAGATGATCTTTTTAGTTC